>RCUC01138295.1:0-24153 GCA_003697995.1 Taxidea taxus jeffersonii | reverse complement strand
AGAAAGGTGCTTCCTACTGGTGTTTCCCAATCACTTTCGGCCATGGCGCCGGGGATTCCTGGTAACCGCTGAAATGCCAAATGCCCTAGTCACAGAGAGACTGTGAAGAGGTGGGATCGACTCTGGGGAGAGCTGGTACTTGAGGATCTTTCGTTAATAAGGGTCTTCTCTTCTGGGAATTTATTCATTACCTTCAAAACAGCATTTCTTCCCAGAATAACATCTCAGGCACTGGGGGGAGTAAACTGTCATCATTCCTTATCCTTGTGGAACATTTGAACACCTTACCCTGTGCCTTCCTAATCCTTCTTTGCTTGAATCTCATAAACAACTGGCAGAACATTTATTATTATCCCCGTCTGATTAATCAAGAGACCGAGAATTTGACAGATTAGATAATGTAGCGAGAAATGTTGTTTAAACAGTAAGGCACAACAAAATGCAACTGGTTACTTGTGCGATGCCTTGCCTGAGGTCTCAACAGCTAGCCAATCACAGGGGAAGGTCCCAGAACTGGGCCACCTGGTCCCAGGTGTGATCCCTCTTCCAGGACACAGATGACATCACCTCCTAGAGCAGTGCCCTAGGAGCACTTCCCTAGGAGCAGTTCCCTGAGTGCCCAACGGAGTCACTTGGGAAGTTAGAAATACTTCGGATGTTCTGGCTGGATCAGTGAAATTAGTCTCTCTGGAGGAGGAGCCCTTGGCCCTGGTGATTTTAGAAGCTTCATGGGTGATTCTCATAGGGTTGAGAACCACTTCCTTGGAGGGCAGGAGGATCTATATGTCTTAGATGGGTCCTGTTCCTCCATGGTTCTCCAGGGCCCCCTGGTAAAGATAGTGTAACTTCAAACCCAACCACCAAGACCCCTTCCATCCTTGACGTCCTGATTCTGGGTTTCCAGCAATGGCTGTTGGCGGCTCTATGTTTCTAGGTTGATTTGATAGAGTTGGTGCCATCTTTATTGATGTTGAACCCTTAATGACTCTCCCCTGAAGCCTGCCGGCCTGCTCTGCCTCTTTACTGAGCTTCCCTTGGTTGCCTCATGTTGGCTTTTCCTGTCTTGGTCATCTGTCATCAGCATCCTGGAACATCTCTCCTGAAACAACAAACAGCATGGCACACTTGTCTGGCCATTTATCTCCTCTGTGGGTGTGGTAGAAATGAGTTTGGATCTGCACTGGAGACACATGGGCCCAGGGTCAGGTTACACGGGGCGCTCTTCTGCCCCACGGGAGACTTAGTGGGTTTGCTCTCCGGGAATGACTCCTTTTCCCTAATTGTGTATTCAAAACAGAAACCCACACCTGCTCTCCTCCTTCAGTCATGTCTTGGAGATTTGATGCTCTGAAATGGACACAACTCTCTTAACTCAAATTTCTTTTTAAAATGAATGTCAAATTTTAGGGCGCTTAATTAATTTTTAATTAAGGTGATTTATGCGGCATTAAAAAAGGCACATTTGTATCAGCTTTCAGGCCTTTCCCACCTGCTTGCTCTTGCCCAACCAATGCCACTCATTAAAGGGGAAAAATTGAGTGCTGTGTCAGCGAGAAGGGGGTCTTGCTTTTAAATTAAAGGGAAGAGGAGATGGCTTGTGGGAGGAGGCTGGCTTCCCGAGGGTGGGGAGGTCAGGAAGGGGACTATAGCTGAAGCCCAGAGGCGGCACCCAGCTCCCACCTGCCGGTGGGAACTTTCATGTTTTCCCGGACAAGGAGAATCAAATGCTCAAGGGGAAAGAAGTGCAGAGACGTGAAAATGGATGGTGGCACGGCGAGGGTGTAGTCAGAGTGCACAGACTAATAGGCACCACCCCCATGATCACGTTAATGGGGGGTGTTGGAAGGCCCCCCTGGCAGAGAACAGTCCTGCCGAGGGCTTCAGGCCTCGTAAATTGTAGTTGGACAACCTCATTAAAGAACTGGAATCTTGGATTCCTGCTCAAAAGGCAAACTGGCGAGGAAAGGGCCTGGGTATGGAGGGCCCCAGTGGGATGGGTAAGAAACATGGTGCTGGGAGTCAGGAGAGCTAGTTGGAGGCCTGGATCTGCCAGTAGGCCTCGGACTTCGTGGGCATATCACTTCTCTGGGCCTCAGTTTCCTTGTTTGTAGACCTTCTACAGCCAGCCATTTTTGTGTTTACCATGGGCGTAGCCCACTGCATTGATGGCATGTCCCCAGAGGCTCTGCCTCAAAGTCATATGAGCTTGGTAACCATCTTACTTCCTGGGCCTCACTGCAGACCTACAGAGTCAGAATATCTAGGAGTGAGACTCTAACCAGCATTTTCCACAAGCTCCCTGGGCAACAACTGGGATGTTAAAGTCAGAGAACCTCTTATGTTGGAGAAATAAATGGGTGTTCAGTTCCTTCTCCCTTTGGAAGAATCCTGAGCTTCCTGGCACCACCCACTCTCTCTCTCACCATGAAGACTTCCTTCTCGGTCCAGGGTTCTCAGAGTTCTCTTTATACCCAGACTCCGTCTCTGTTGTCCTCAAGCAGGCCCAACATCTCACTAGCTAGCGGTACAGACTCTGACACAGTTTAGAGGGCCTTTCCCTTGTGTAAGTTGTGGCTGCTATCTAGGGTTTTTGTGGGGACCGATTGTAACTGTACCGATAACACAGTAAGTGGGCTTCTTTTGAGTTAAGTTCACAGAGTACCCCAGGGGGGTGGGGAGAATTGGCCATGGAGGGTGGGGGGGGTAAGGGGTCAATAAACGGGTTGAACAGTCCCAATCTTGGGGTCATACAACACCTTTGGGAATCCCTCATCCCAACAGAGGCGAATATCTACAACACAATGATAGAAACAAACCCAATAGTAACCTGCAAAACAAATCCAGCTATGAAAAGGAATGGCAATGATGAATTTTCAAGATGATTTACTCTGGCCTCACCCTACCACTGGAGTTAACTTTCTGACCCCAGCTCCCTTTAGGTCTGAATCCTCCATCTTTGCTGGTTTCCATGGCATTCGAACCAAAATTGAGGCTTTGCCTAGCCTGCACAGCCCACATTCCCAGCTTCACTGCATTCCTTTACATCTTGAGCTAAACACCATGACTTGTGTTTTCGTAAACAGGCAGCCATGGCTATGACCTCTGTGTAACTCTAGTCTGTTGTCTAGAATCATCTTCTCCATCTGAGCAATTCCTCCTAACTCACATGTCACCTTCCCCATTGCTTGTTCTTCTCCCTTGAAGAAAGATGTGTGCCTCCCTCTGGGGTAGGCTGGTAATCACTCCACACCTTTAACTGTGTACTCACCTCCCCTACTGGGCGATTATGTCCGCATTGTTAGTTTCTCTCACTAAATTCTAAATTCGTGGAGGCAGGAAGTCTGTCTTTCCCTGTTTGATCTCCTGGAGAGTGCCTGGCACATAGCAAGCACTAATGAATATATGGGGAAGGAGTGCAGAATAGATCACCAAGTTTGAGCAGAAGAATGGGGTGAGGTGGAATTTCCTTGCATTCTGGAAATTGCTAATTCCTTTAGGTTACACCATAGACATCTCCCTGCCTCCCACCTCTGTCTTCGGTTGACTGAACAACTATGTTCAGAGCTTCTACTAAAAGCCTGGCACTGGGGTAAGGAGTGGTGTCTAGAGGGCAATGTGGGTGACCTAGTTTGACAGGTGGGCTGCATGCGTTCTCTCTGGGGAGGTGATATTTGAGCCGACCCCGAAGGATGAGAGAGTCAGCTTGTAATATAGAAACAGAGCAAAGCCTAGTGTGGCTTGGAGGGTCACAGAGGATCGGGAGAGCCATGGGGAGGAAGGCAGGGGCCCAATCAGGTAGGACCTTGGAGGTGGTGAAGGGGGTATGGATACTGCTTAGGGAGTTTAATCTCCCTAAGTCTCAAATTATTTGAAAACAATTTGATTTGTTTTTTTTTTTTTTTTTTAAAGATCGTTCGGAGCGATTCCGAGAGAATGGCTTGGTGAGGCAACAGAGACCATGGCTGCCAGCTGAAGTGACAGAGACGCTGAAGGTTGGCTTCAAAATCCCAAGTCCTCAGACAATGTCAGTCTCCATCCATATAAATCCAGGAAGAAGCACAAAGTTTCCTGGAGGCCAGCAGTAGGAAAGCCGACTGTGTTTTGTTTTCATGGCCGAGGTCTCTTAAGAAATTAAAATTTTTCTCATCCCTCTGTAGCCTCAACAGGCCCTTGATTTTGTTGCATGGCCCTTTCCCCAAGGTTTCTCTCTGCGACATTTATCTTCATTGCTTTGCCGAAAAGAGCCAGCAATAATTTTATTTTTAATATTATAAATGACCTCTGTGCACATTTACCATTAATCTCCCTGAAAAGCGGTGGTATTTAACCATGCTGCACCACAGCTCCCCATATAATATGTCGTTTTCTCCTCTTGTTTGTTCAGTAAACAACAAGCAATTCCAGGCACACCTTGGAGAATTAGTACTAATCACAAACACAAATTACAGCGACAACCGAGACCACAGGAGGGACAACGCAAATTGCACGGCAGAGAGGGCTGCTTGGAACAGAGAGCAAAGGTGAGTGGGAATCCCGAGGACAGAGGGGTGAGGACAGCAGCACTGATGGGGCAAAGGGCCTCGTGGGGCACCGACTCCACTGGAGAGAGCTGGGTGGATGCGGCCCCTGGAAGAGAGGTGGGAGGGGGGCATCTTGCTTCCACTCGACCCATGGAAGCGGTGGTGGAAGGGTGGAAGGGATGAAGAGGCAAGAGAGCCATTGGGTGTGGAGGCAGATATCAATCGTGGTAATAACAGCTACCACCCTCACACTTTATGGAGGGCCTGTCCTAGGTACTGTCTTAACGGCTTTATATACTGGGACCCAAGGATTGTAAAAACATTCCCAAGGTCACAGAGGCAGGATTTTCTGTCTACTTGACTCCAAAGCCCATGCTCTTCATCAGTATGCTAGGCCCGCCAGGCGGAGAGGCCACGTTAGAAGCCCCAGGGACACACAGGAGGGAGGATCATGGACTGCAAGCTAGTGGGGGACCTGCATGGACTGCAGCCAGAGAGAGGATGTATGCAATAGGCTGGAGAGCCAGGCCGGGCAGGCGAGCCGGCAGTCTCAGGGAGCCGTAGAGGGGTAGAGAGAGAGGCTGGCTGGGATTCAGGACTGGATTCTAGTCCCTCAAAGGGCTGGGAATACATTTTTAGGGAGATTTTAGGGAGATGACCCAGGTAGATGCCAGGGTCTAGACATGGGGGAAGAAAAGATGGGACCTGACTATCAGGATTCATGGCTTGTTCCCTGGGTCAGGCAAAAATCTCTGTCAGGAGTGGTTGGAGTCGTGTACCTAAGGAAAAGTACTTTGTAAACCACGGAATGCTAGCAAATTGTTAAGGTTTTACATTTTTTTTATTAAACCACCTGACATTTATACAGGATCTCACCAAAATCGTAAGAGGCTCACTCCCTCACCTCCCTGTCTTTACTGAAATGTTAACTTCTCAGTGAGGTGTTCTCTGGTGACCTTATTTAAAATCTCTCTCCTGCCCCCACCCTAGACACTTCCTATGTCCCTTCTCTGTTGTGTTGTTTCTCCTTCTACTTAAAATGGGGCAGCCAACACGTTCCTTATTAGCTCCCTTATTGCTGTTCTCTCCCCCACCGGCATTAAGGGGATAGAATCCCCAGTTCCTACAACACTGCCTGGCATATAGTGGGTGATCAATAAATGTTTGTTGAAAGAACAGGTAAATAGATGTTTTTAATAAGCCATTTTTGACAATGGATTCGAAAGTGGGATTTCTGTTTTATTCAGTTTACAACTGGTATTTCAGAGAAAAGGCTTTTCACTGAAGAGGACCTCTGAGTAGGCCCACCTCCCACGGCTATATGCGTACCCACTTGGGACTTGTCCACATAAAAAGCAAACCAAGTAGAGACTCATGGAAGTGGCTGTGGCCTTCTCTGTTTCTCTGACGATGGCTGCATATGTGTCAGCATGATGGAGCACGGGAACCAGGGAGGTAAGGAAGCTGGGGCAGGCACGGGCTTCCAGGAGCACCATACACAGAGGGGAGAAGTGCCGGCCTATTCACAATGAGGAGTGAGACTCTCAAAGTATTTTCCATTCCAGACTCCAAACCAGGAAGGAGGCTGGGACCAGACCTCCAAGTCTCAGTGTTCCGTGGATGGGCCACTTCTGGGCAGAGACAAGAGGAAACTCGATGTCCTTGGAGGACACTGTGTTATTTAGTTTGATTTTGTTATTTGGTTATTTAGTTTGATATGCAGAAATCTAGAAGGGGGATAAAGTCTCCTATGACAAGAGCAAGGTCATTTGCTCTGGCTAGGAGTCAAGAATCTCTTTGTATTTTTTAGTTTTTAGTTCTTTGGTAAGATCCTCATCTTACATTGAGAGAAACCTAGTGAAGGAGGAAAGCTTGGTGACAGGCAGGGAGGAAGGATGAGAAGTAATTAGAAGATGAACTAATAGACCTTGAGTACTACTGTGTATCAGCCTTTCTTGTGTGTATCGTCTTTCACCTGTTCCTTAAATGGACACAACTGAAATACACAAGAAGTGAGTGATTTAGAATGGTAAGTATAAAAAGAAAAAAGGAAAATATCGAGCGGTGGCAAGATATGGAGAAGGAATGTAAACTCTCATACTCTGTTGGCAGGAATGGAAAATGGAGCAGCTGCTGCGGAAAACAGCATGGTGGTGGCTGAAAAAAATAAAAAATAAAGTCACTGTATGATTCAGCAATTTACTTCTGGGTGTAAACATATCTAAAAAGTCAAGAGCAGGGTTTCGGAAAGATGTTTGTACACCCATGTTCACAGTAGCATTGGTGACAATAGCCAGAACTAACCCAAATGTTCATCAGCAGATGACTGGATAAGCAAAGTGTGGTTTATACACACAATACAATATCATTCAGCCTTCTGAAGGGAGGAGATCCTGACACCTGCTACAACATGGGTGAACCCTGAGAACATCACGCTAAGTGAAATCAACCAGTCACAAAAAGACAAATGCTGGGGGCACCTGGGTGGCTCAGTTGGTGAAGCCTCTGCCTTTGGCTCAGGTCATGATCTTGGGGCCCTGGGATTGGGCCCCCAGTTTGGGATCCCTTCTCAGTGGGGAGTCTGCTCCTCCCTCTCCCTCTGTCCTTTTTTACCCCCTGCTTGTGCATGCTCTCTCTCTCTCAAATAAATAAAATCTTAAAAAAAGATAAATACGGTATGATTCCATTTACATGAGCTAACTAGTGTAGTCAAATTCATAGACAGAGTGTGGAATGCTGGTCTTCAGGGACGGGGGAAGGAGGAAAAATGGGGAATTGCTTCCTGAGTACAGAGTTTCAATTTTGCAAGGTCAAAAAGTTCTGGAAACTGGCTGAACAATGTGAATAGTTTTTTTTAAAATATTTTATTTATTTATTTGAGAGAGAGAGCACAAGCAGGGAAGAGAGTCAAGCACAAGAGGGAGAGAGAGAAGCAGACCCCCCCAGAGCAAGGAGCCCGACACAGGTCTCGATTCCAGGACCCTGGGATTATGATCTGATCCAAAGGCAAATAAATGTTTAACTGACTGAGCCACCCAAGCGCCCTGTGAATAGTTTTTTTTTTTTTTTAAAAAGATTTATTTATTTATTTTAGATAGAGAGACGGTGTGAGTACGAGCCAGGGAGGGGCAGAGAGAGAGAGGGGGAAAGAAAATCTCAAGCAGACTCCCCATTGAGTGTGGAGCCCACGCCAGGCTGGGTTCCACAACCCTGAGATCATGACCTGGGATTATGACCTGAGCTAAAATCAGGAATCAGACCAAATGAGGCATCCAGGTGCCCCATCATGACTATTTTTAATGCTACTGAACCGTATACTTAACAGACTATTAAGATGGTGAATTTTATGTTATACATGTTATACATATATTTATACATATATACATATATAACATATACATATGTTATACATATCAACAATTAAACAACAAGAAGATCACCCGTTATGCTGACCTTAAAATCAGGACCTAGCTAACATGGCCGGGCAAGAGGACACCGGTGCTCCTCGATGGTAAAGCCTGTTGCTCAGGCCTTGCAAAGAGGTCAGGTTCTTTGTCTTCTTCCTTTAAATACCCCTTCTCTTTGGCTTCCAGTGGGATAGGCTGGTATATGAGGCAGCGGACACTGCTAGAATGTGCCGGGCTGGTGGTCAGGAGGCCTCAGATCTGCGCGGACACTGCTAGGTGCCCACCCTGTGACATTGGACTGGGCATGTGCGCTCTCTCGGCCTCAGTCTGGTCAGCCGTGAAACGATGGCTGAGCTCTAAGGGGCCTTGATTCTGCTTTTCCTGAGGGTTTAGGTCCCCGCTAACAGCAGGGAACAGGTGAGAAGAGTTCCATACGTAGGAGGAAGCAGCAGGATGAGTTCAGGGTAGGGGAGGGCGGTCTGGTAATAGTGATAAATGTGGATGACAATTTGGACAGCTTATGGGGACACTCCCAGCTCGGCTAGAATCCTCTCAGTCCCCGCTCTTGCTATTAAATGTGGGGCACGTCACGCAGAGGGCTGCTTTAGGCCCAGCAGGTCCCCCGCACACAGGGCTCCATTTCCACCTTTATGAGTATTTCCTGAACCCCCAGGGGCTTTCTGCTGGGTGCTGTGTGCTCGAGAGTGAAGTGTTGCTGAATGGAGTTTACAATTTCATTTTGAGAAAACAGGTGAGAAGGAGACAGGACTCAATGGGACATGTCTGGGAGGACACCTACAGCATTGTCTTCATGCCCACAGGTCTCAGGCAGACCGGCCAAGTCACAGGGGCACAGACATGCATGTCCTCTCCATTTAGGAAGGGTCCTCAGAGGAAAATAGTTCTTCCATCAAGCTCCTGGGAATACCAGGATGGCCTATTTTAAATGGACCCAATGGAAAGCTTTTTTTTTCTTTAAAGCTATTATTTATTTATTTATTTATTTAATTTTTTATTTTTCCTTATTTTTTTAAATTTAGTTTTATTTTTTCAGTGTTCCAAGATTCATTGTTTATGCACCACACCTAGTGCTCCATGCAATACATGTCCTCCTTAATTCCCACCACCGGGCCCTCCCAACTCCCCACCCCCTCCCTTCCAAAACCCTCAGTTTGTTTTTGAGAGAGACAGTAGTTGCAAGCACGACAGGTGGGAGGAGGAGAGGGAGAGGCAGAAGGAGAAGCAGACTCCTTGCTGAGCAGAGAGTAGGATGTGGGACTCCATTCCAGGATCCTGAGATCATGACCTGAGCCCAAGGCAGACACTTCACCAACTGAGCCACCCAGGCGTCCCATGGAAAAATTATTTTTTATGATTATGTTAATGTTTTTACTTTGGACATTTCCATAAATATGCAGTACCTACAATAGTTTTGGTAATACAATATGTGCTTAATAATTTTTGCCAAATTAATTAGAATCACAGTGAATATACTGCATTTAATATATTCTGCCTATTTGCATCAAGGATTTGAGTAGGTTTAAAAAATACATACAATAATAATATACGATATGTGAATTGTTTGAATTAAAAAATATGTACAATAAAAAGTAACTAAAATGAGTAAACAAGGGAAATTAGGGCAAAGGAACAGT
Organism: Taxidea taxus jeffersonii; assembly: GCA_003697995.1. Taxonomy (NCBI): domain Eukaryota; kingdom Metazoa; phylum Chordata; class Mammalia; order Carnivora; family Mustelidae; genus Taxidea; species Taxidea taxus. The sequence continues at coordinate 14,571 of RCUC01138295.1, read as the reverse complement.
ACAGGAAGGAAAACAATAAATCTATGGTAAGACTGGTATACAGAAATGCAAATGCCTAGTTCCTGAAAGTTGGCAATGATTGTCTCTGCGCTTCCTTGTGGCCAGAGCAAAGAAGGAAACAGGGCCCATTAAATAGAATTTGGTGTCCAGTAGAAAGTTTTTTTAATTGTGTGTCTGTCCTGAATCTCCATTGGTCTTTGTAGTTTGCTGAGCATGTGTGGAAGCTAAGGAAATAAGACTGGTTTTAGAGACAGATGGACCAAAACTGAATTTTGACTCCACCATGTGGTCTGGGGCCAACTACTCCACTGTCTAAAGTTTCAGCATTTATCTCACGGGGCTGTTTTCGGGCTTAAAAAAGCTTCAGGTAAGCCTCAGTGAGAAGTACATAGTAGGTACTCAATAAATGGTGAATGATGGAGAAGACACAGTCTCCACTCTTGAGGCCATCTTGTATGTTGTGGCAGGTATGTGAGCAAATAATAATAGTAATAATAATAATGAGAGTGCTATATTAGGTGCGTGTTGTGAGAGTTTTACAACATATTTGCAATTTCTTTAATAATCGGGTGGGAAATGTCTATCTCTTCTCCTTGAATCTACGCAGGCTTTTGACGGCGTGGACTAACAGCACACAATGAAACCACCATGTGACTGTCAAGGCAAGATCATAGAAAGCTATGAACCTCCCACTTTGCTCCTGGACATTTGGCCTTGGAGCCTGGAGCTTCCATGCAAGAAGCTTGATTCCCCCAAGGCTACCATGCCAGAGAGGTGAAAGGTAGGCACATGAGAGACAGTCCCAGCTGAGCTCGGCCTTCCAACCAGCTCACAAACGCAGCAGATATGTAAGCTAAGCCAGTCGGTCCGCCAGCTGAGTACTCGTGCATCATCTCCAGCCACACCACGTTGTCCAGAAAGTTCCCTAGCTGAGCTCTGCCTGAATTATTGCCCCATAAAATATAATTGTTGTTGTTCTAAGCAGCTATACTCAGGAGAATCTGTTATTCAGGAATAGATTACTGAAATGTATGAATGACAAGCACAGAGAGGAGAGATGTCTGCCTCTGAGCCAAAGGAAGCCTCAAGAAGGAAAGGGCTGAGTTCTGCTGAAGGAAAGAACTGAGTTCTGCTCAAAGAACGGACAAGAGTTCATCAAACACGGGAAAGGACAAGGAGACACCAGGAAGAGGATGGTGTGCTCAGAAAACAGCAGGATGTCTGGGTGACCCCCAGTGTGACCTGGCCATGGGGCAATCTGGAAAAACACACAGGAAGCAATTTGTGAAAGCCTTGAATGGCTGACCAAAGAGTTTAGGCTTTAGGCTTTATCTTATTTAGACCATTCAGCAACTCCATGAAGTAGCTGTTGTCTCCATCTTACTGAGAAGGAAACTGGGATCCGAGGATTTGTAAAGTCATAGACTCTTGGCACAGAGTATTAGCAGAGCCGGGATTTGGACAGGTCTCCCCAGCTCTGAATCCCATGCTCTTAATCAATGTGCTAGACCCACGAGGTGGAAGAGGTCATTTTTGAAGGCTCAGGAATAAATCAAGAGGGAGGATTGTGGACTATTGCAAGCCCATAGGTAACAAAAGAATATCTAAAACACTTTTGAAAGGGATAGGACCAGAGCAACCCCTCTATGTCCTAGAGGGGTTTGGAGAAAGATATGGGGTATAGAAGGGAGGGCGCTGGAGATGCTGATGGCCAGAGGGCCCTGGCAGGAATCCAGGGAGGCCTGGGTCAGAACAGGCCTGTGGATGGAGAGGAGGGGACTCGTGAGAGCTATTTCCAAGGTAGATTTAGGACTGTAGGATGGTGGAGGAAGTAGTGGATGGCACTGTGGCTTAAGCATCTGGGCGATGGTGGACCTTCATCGGTAGAGGCCGATGAGAGGAGCGGGTAGCTGCCAGCTGGAACTGACCGCAGGAGCAGGGACATGAGGCACCCCCATCCCGTCCTCTTGCAGGGTCTCCAGGGCCTTGGAGGGCAGCTGCCGTGGTGTCAAGGAGGCTCAGGGGACAGGAGTGCACTGGGAGTTGGAGAGTGCCAGGAGGACTCTGACTGGGGCTTGGCAGCCTGTCCCAGAAGGTCTTGAGGTGAGGGGCATTCTGGGAAGGCGCACTGGCTGTGGAAGGGTGAGCTGTGGTGGACCCAGCCAGCTCTTCTCCCCATTCCCTCGGCTTCCCCATGACAAGTTCCTCCCTGTTGCCTTCCAGTCGTTGAGGCTCCAAGAAAGATGGGTCCGCAGGCCCTCCCCACCCTGCAGTCACCACAAAGGATTAGGTGCTGTAGATTCTTCATGAAGCTGGGACTGGCCTGAAGATGGCAGGATGCCTTCTTCCCTCCCTCCTCTGCTCCAAGGGTCCACCTGTTTCTCTGCACCACTTGCAGTGCTTGCCAACAGTCGGTGAGGCCAGCCATCCCAAAGCGTGCCTGTGCCATGGGGTTTCCTCTTGTGTAAAATGGAAACAATGTCTTTTATCATTTGCAGGGTCATTGGAAGGATTAAGCTCATTTCCTAAATAGGAAGGCAGTGAGAGAGAGGCTGGCCTGTAACATTTCCCTTTCTAGTCCTTCCACCTGGGAATCCATCTCAGCAATGGGGAGACTGGGCAGAAAGCTCTGTTCTGAGCTCAGATGGGCAGTCATTGGCCCACCTCGTCAGCTGAACTCTCTGGGCAGATGAGAGCTGCCTCCTCTGCTCAGCACACACCTGCCTCTTGGTGGATGACTGCAGGTCCTGGCTTGAGAGGGCTGGCTTCCCCTTGCGGTTTTCTGTTGAAGTGCTTGGCACAACCCAGGGGAGAGGACAGGTGCCAGAGAGGGTAGGGAAGATGCTGGCTCAGATGCAGGGGTCTGGGCAGCTCTGCAGTCTGATCCTAGAACGTGGAGCCATTTCTGGACCACCCACCACCCCCACCCCGCACACTGCCAATGTGCTGGCAGAACAGCCTTCTTGCCGACTGCAGACTCTGGGCCAAGGACCAGCATCATCAATGCTGATGACTAGAGCTCATCCAAGTCATTAATGGGGCCAGATTTGCTGGTCTGGGATGTCTTATGCCAGAAGTTGCTCAGCAAAAAAGACCCTGAGGAAGATGCTTGGCCACTGAACTTCTTTGAGCTAAGCATCCTACTTGCTGCAACGTTCGTGTCTAACCTCTGAGGGCTCCTGCCGATGGAGGGGAGGAAGAGAGAGAGAAAGGGAAAGGGCAGGTGTGGCAGGATGGTGGACTAGTTCAGCACATTCCAATTCTAGCCAGACTTTGGCGCTGGAGGTCTCAGCGTGCACCTCTCTGAGTTCAGGTGTCAGAAAGGAAAGGAGGACCACTCATCAGAACTTCTCATAAAGTCATTTTACTGATGGCAGATTTACTCTCTTCAATGAGAGCAAACAAACTCACGTCTTTGCAGGTAACAGAGGAAAAGCTTAAACTATTTCTGCATTGTTCAAAAAAGAATCTGAGGTGACATGTAATGACATATCATGAAAGCATATGAATAAATGAATCAGGCTGATCTATCTTAGGACAAATGTGCCATCAGATTTCTACATGAGAACCAAAATTTAGCTAACGTACACTTCCAGGCTTCATAGCAGCCCAAAGGAAAACAGGATCAATGAGAAGATTCAAGATGTTCATAGGAAAAGGAATGTTCTTCCTGACATTGAGCTCCAAGAGAAATTGTTTTGCGGGTCCTCATGGATGTTACAGATGACAACATCGTCCCTACTCATGTATTACTCAATACAATAACATGTTCATTGAGTCATTTTGTAGAGTGGGATAAAGCCCTTAACTGACCTGATGGTTAGATTTAAAAGTCTGGGGCTCCAGACCCTTGACAATAGGAAACAAACTGAGGGTTGCTGGAGGGGAAAGGGATGTGAGGCTGGGGTAACCGGGGGATGGGCGTGAAGGAGGGCACGTGATGTAATGAGCACTGGGTGGGATGTACAACTGATGAACCACTGACCTCTACCTCTGAAACTAATAATCCGTTACCTGTTAATTAATTGAATTCAAATAAAAAAATAAATAAAACTAATAGTCAGTACTAGCAAGGATGTAGTGAGTCAGGGACTTTCATAGACCCCTGGTGAGAATGTGAGCTGATAGAATTTTCCCAGAAATATTTGACAATGTGTTAAACTAAACCTAAAAATTTTGTTTGGGCTCTTAGACCCCAAAGTTCTACTTATAGGAAATGTCCTTGGGAAAACAGAGCATTATACAGATAATTAGACCCAAAAGTATTTGCAGCAGATTATAACACCATAAAAGTAAAAAGAAGTCTAATGATGGGGGGAACGCTAATAGGAGCCGGCATGCCTATATCACACAAAGATGTTTTTGAAGAACTTTTACTAGCAAGAGAAAATTTTCATGATAAATTAACTAAAAAATAAAAGCACCAAAGTCTGGGTGAAATTTGAGTGTGCTGACCTAGTTCACCACCCTGCCATGCCTACCACCTGTGGGTAAGACTGTCAGCACAGCATGGCAAAACCCATTTATATGCACAGAAAGACCAAGTGGAAGGAATGTATCAAATTGTTAACCCAAGTTCCCTCTGAGCTGGAGGATTAGGAATGCTTTGAGTTTTCTCTTTCATGCCTTTCTGAATTTATGTGATCTATAATGGACACACATAATAATAACATAATATGATAATTAGAATAAAGGAAGTAAAGTTACTCTGCAAGAAACCATGGCTTCTCAATCCTCTCTCTCTCCCTAGTCCGACATTTACATTAAAGGATACCAATCCATCCGAGTTTCTATTCATGAAAGTCTTCAAAGCACTTTCATGTCTATTACCGCATTAGTTTCTCACGATCATTTCAGAAGGCAGGCAGGGAAGTGATTCCCTCCATATTTAGAGTGGAACAATGGCATCTAGGAAGGTCCTATTTGAATGGAGTCTTTGCTTTATTTTTAGGAACACACACCCCATCTACACCCCAGAGAACCACACCTGAGAACCACCTGCTGGTACAGGGAGGACCGTGGTAGAGACGGGATGGTGGACCCCACCCAGGGCTGGACTGCCAAGCTGTTGATGCTTCTCAGGGCTACCTCATCCCCGAGACGCCCACGGTGCTCTGGCAAGCCTTCTAAATCACGGTTTAGACCCGCACTTCTGACAGAGGCACAAATTGCTACTTTGCGCTGCAGTGAATCTTGACATCTGATTTCCATTGACAGCTAAATTAACACATCAACTAAACTCCGATATATTTTGTCTCATCTTATGCCAGATTTAATGTGTTTCAGGCACAATACAGTGCAGAGGAGTTTGGATTTACTGGCTCGGGGGTAAACTGTAAACTATTCACCGCGTCCATTTCACTCACTGAACTAGGAGGCAATCCCTGCCTCCATCTGTCAGGATCTCTGAGCAGGGAGGAGAGGCATGAATCAGAGGCAGCTGACCTGGCCAGGCAGCCCCCAAGAGCTGGTTATTCACTTTGCAACACAGTTCCTGGGGCTGAATTACAACCAGTGGGATAAGTTCACTCATAGTTCCTTGACCTGGTCACACTTGGTCTACATCTGCTCCCCAGACCTCACTTGGCTTCCTTGAGGATCAGTGGCTCAGAACAATAAAGACCTTCATATGCACACACCCTCCCCTTTTTGAAGTCCAGTAACATAAATGATCTCATTGGGTCCCGACAACAACCCTGTGACATGTTACTGTCACCTCCGTCTTGCAGATGAGGAAGTTGGTTCAAGGTCAGACAGGTGGTAAGGGTAGAGAAAGACTAGACTTGTGGTCTTGTGGTTGCCAGTCTGGACACCTTTTAGAACACTCTAAGGGCGGGGTCTCTGACTTGGAACTAAGAGGAAGGACTCTGATCGCTCCTCTGGAGCCTGAGTACCCTCCCTCTGCTAGAACCTGGTTTTCTGAGCAGACTTTTGTATACTCCGACCAGCCAGCTGGCAGGGGGTCTCTCCTTTTTTTATATTAAATTTTGTTTATATTATGGTAAAATACACATAACAAAAAAGTTTGCCATCTTAACTGTTTTCAAGTGCATGGCTGAGTGGCATCACGTACATCCCCGTTGGTGTGGCAACGATCACCACTCTCTAGCCTCGGAACTCTGGCTTTCTTGCAAAGCTGAAAGGCTGTGTCCATTAGATGTTTAGTTCCCACTCCCTCCCCCGCGAAACCCCTGAGAACTACCCTCTTACCTTCCGTCTCTGTGGCTTGATTACTGTGTCTGTGAATTTGACTATTCTAGGTCCCTCAGATAAGTAGAATTTTGTGAGCGTTTTTCTTCACTTAGCTTAATGGCTTCGGGGTTTATCCCTGTCCCATCATATTGCAGAATTTCCTTCCCTTTTAAGGTATTCATCTTTATTATTCAAATGATCCATTGTATGCATAATCCACATTTAGTTTATCCACTGGTGGACACTTGGGCTGCTCCCACCTTCTGGCTGTTACGAATAATGTTGTTCTGAACAGAGACAGACACCTGTTTGAGGCCTGTCTCTCCTTTGTAAAAATGGCAGAACAAGCTTCTAGTCTTCATTTGCTGAACTAGCTTTAGGATGATTTGGTGGGGCCTGAGGCTCTCCCCTTTTCTTTTTTTAAATCATTGTTATCAAGAAATATTTTACGTAGAATAAACCACATCCACTTAAAGGGTACAAAATTGATAACACTGCTATATACCTCTGCAACCATCACCGTAATGAAAAACTCCGAACATGTCCATTGCCCCCAGAAATTCCTCATGTCCCCTTCCCTCTGTCCCAGCTCTAGGAGGCTACTGGTCTGCTTTTTGTTACTTTAGATTAATTAGCATTTTAGATGCATGGAACCATATGTAATGGACACTTCTCTGTTTCCTTCTCCGTTCTTGATCTTGCTACACATTTGCTTAGAGCCCAGACCCTGAAGGCTTGGGTAGGAATAGCAATGGGGAGGTAGTGTCTACATGTGGAGGAACTCGTGCCAGACTTCTGACAGGCCATGCCACTTAGCCAGTGGCCACCACCAGCTTCTGGGCACAAACCTAACTCTGTAGATAGCTGTGTTCATTCCATTTTTCCCTCAAGTTTTATGGCTCCAAGATTCCTATGTCCTTGCCTCCAAGTATTGAATCCTAAGAAGAACCAGAGAGGACAGAAGGTCGCCTGTGTGATAAGGTGTTTCAGATATGCTGGCTTACTTGATCCTCACAGCAACCCTGGAATGCAGGGTTGCTCTCTCCATATTCTAGATGGAAAACACTCGTCAAAGGTCTAGTAACACATCAAAGATCACCCAGTTGTTTATTTCTAGAGTTGTCATTCAGGCTAGAGAGCCTGGGGTCCTTCCCTTGCTCCCCCATCCCATAATGGGCATAGGGGTCCTTGATGATGAAGACAGTGGGATGGCGTTGAGTTCTCTAGCATAGCTGATGCCAACATTCCCCTGGTAGCAATTCCTTCTTATCCCAGGCCAGTCTCAAGCTCTCCCTGATGTGGACCATGAGTCAGATCCACATTTTTGCAGGCAGTGATGCCACCTAACTCCAACCCTCCCCAGGCTTGTTGTCTGCTAGCCACAGGGACATAGCTGGATACTAAACTCTGTGTTCCTTCAAAAGAGACTTTGCAGGGAACTCTCTGGGGAACCCAGGGCATATCCCTCCCCAATCAAAACAACTACAGAGCACCCCTCATATGTTCATATAGGACTACAGAGATAAATGAGATACTGCATGGTCCTTGCTCCTGAGGTTCCCTAGTCAGATATGCCAATATGCTGAGGGATACTAGATGAAACAGAAAGTGTGCCTGCTTGCTTCTGATCACATCCTGATTATCAATTAACCTGTCAGAGCAGAGTTCCCTACTTAGCAATGAGAGATGGGAGCAGTTCCATTAGCACTTAGGAGAAATACTGAGCAGAACTGCTATAGGTAATTGTTTGGTTTGGATGGGATGGGGAGGAGGTGACAGGGCAGAGGCTCTGAGCTGCTGAGGTCTGTCTGCCGCTGAGACCTTGGTGGCTTTTTCAGAGGACAGAGAGGAGATTTAGGTCTAAATTCTTGGCCCCAAAGCAAAAGGACTTGGGAAGCCTGTCTCTCTCTCTTTTTTTCTATTTACTTGACAGAGAGATCACAGGCAGGCAGAGAGAGAGAGAGATGGGGAAGCAGGCTCCCTACCTAGCAGAGAACCTGATGTGGGGCTCGATCCCGGAACCCTAGGATCATGACCTGAGCCGAAGGCAGAGGCTTTAGCCCACTGAGCCACCCAGCACCCTGGGAAGCCTCTCTCTTATTACATCTTATTCATTACCAAAGAACTGGCATGTGGTCCAATGTACTTCTAAAATGAGTGGATGCTTGAGTAGTAAGGGGGACTAACGGGGTGGTAAAGGGAGGGAGGGCTTTAACCTCCATGGCCTTTCAGGCTCCAGCCCTGGGAACAACGACTGCTCAGGAACTGAGCCATCATAAAGCTAACCCACACATCTGCAGACAGTGCCTTCCATGAACTAGAAATAAACTACCTGGAACTGGGATTTACTCCAAGAAAGTGTGTTCTCAGACTTCAGCATGCATCAAAATCATGCTTATTAAAACCCTCCAAATTTCTCATTTAGTAGGTCTAAGGTAGAGCCTGATAAGTTATATTTCTAATTAGGCAAACTCTGGTGGTGCTGGTCCTGGGCCACACCTTGAGAAACTCTGCTAAAAGGGCCTGGTTGGGGAGGGACTGCTGTTGGGGTCCGCTGTATCACCTTGAAGGCTTCCCCATTAACCTGATGTGGGCTGGCAAACTGGGCTCCTTAAGGACAAGGGGGAAATTTGGGAGTGAAAGAGTCTACTCCTTTCTCTTAGGAGCAAGCCCACAGTCTGTGCCAGGCTGAACAGGGGCTGAAAGCAGGAGTTCCAAAATCCCACCCCCATGCCACTCAGCCAGAGTCTCTCCATCTCTCCGAGGCTGACTTGGCACATCGACCCAGCCAGATGGTCCCTCAGGGTGGTCCATCTGGGTCTGCTTAGAAGAATGAATGAACTGTGTTGGTTGAGTCCTGGCAGCTCTCCGGAGAGGGCATCTTGGTGCAATCACCATCATAATAAATGCTTTCCCTACATGCGGTGGCTGTGTGTCCTCAGGGCTCTCCTGGGCCACAGCTCACTGGGGCTTTTATGGCTTGGACAATTAGGTCACTAGGAAGCCAGGGGAGAAGGCGGCCATGTGTCAGTCATGCCATTCTGTGGTTGGAGAGCTGAAGCTCAGATGTGCCATTCACACAGTTCGTTGGGCCCCTGCGGTTGGCCAGTCGGTAGCTGACTTCTTCATCCCCTGCTGCTTCTTATGACAGTTCACATGGTCAGCGTCATGGTTTCCGGAGCACTCTGACACCCACGATGAGACTCAATCTTTGCGATAGTTGTGTGAGATAGTGATAAAGCGTGAAGAGGTTTGCTTCTTGCCTGGATCATGGAGAAGCAGCAAGGCAGAGCTGAAGGCAGCTCTGTTTCTCCTATTTACAGCTCCTTCTGCCAGGATAGACAGTGGCCACTGAGATGCTCCACAAGAGGGTCCCCGATTCAATCGAGACGCCTCAGTGGGTCCTGAACTGGGTGCTGAAGACGGGCTGCCTGAGTTTGACCCTGGCTCTATTACGCATTTGCTCTGCAAGCTTAGCCATGTGGCTTATCCTTGCTAAGTGTTGGTTTCTCAAGTGTATAATGGGGATAAGTGAGAGTACCTTCTTCATCCAGTCTTCCTGAAGAGTCAGAATTCCTAAAGCTTTCAAGGGTGCCTGACCTGGAGAAAAGTTAAATGCTGGCTGTATTTCTATCACGCTTCCCCAACCGCCCTTAAATTGATTGTAGGGCTGCCCTCTCTGCCGCCTTGGAGAAGGCCATGCAGTGTGCCTTCTTCTATGAGGCTTTGCTGGGTCCCAATTACCAGGAAGTAGTGGTCTCCTCTGCCTACGGCACAGCCTACCCCTTCGTTCTTGACCCCACTCTGACTGGTGTCTTGACAATAGGCCCAAGCCTGGGTTTTGGCTTCTGTTTGTGGTCTAATTTAGGGAAAGTCATTTCAAACTGCTTGCTTGTGATTGCTGCCTCATAGTCTAAGATTCATGGGGCAACACTGGCTTAACAGTCCATTAAGAGTCACAGTGGGGAAATTAGAGTGCATTATGTGGCGGCAATTGGCATGGCGGAGCCCACCAGGGCAAGGGCAGTGGCTGAGGAGATGTTTATATAGACACAAAACAACTCCATACCCAGGAGGCAGGGTTCTACCACACTGAGGCTGTTTTCAACCTCCACATGCAAAAATAGGTTGCGTTTATGTCCTGGCTTGTGACCTCTCTTTTCCTTCTTTCCAGCTCTTGAGGAACATCTTGCAGGTGCCATGAAGGATATGTAGGGCTTGGCTAGGTGACAGCTCATGGAGAGGAACCACATGAGAAAGGAGAAGGATAGAGACACCAACACCCAGGGATATCCATGCCCAGCAGAGAGCAGCCTGGGGCACATGGTGAGGCCTGCAGGGAAGGCTCCAAGCTGGGCAAACAGAACCAGTGCCTGCAGGGTCCCTGTCACCGTGGCTACCAGACAGGGCTGGTCGGGAGGGCAGTTTGGCTTAGGCAAGCGAGGAATCACTGACACGGGAACATCACATATTCAGAATGGAAGTAGGAAGGTCCCAGAGCTCTAGAGAGTGACTGAGAATCAGTAAGAGCATGTCCAGTAGCCAAAGCTGATGAATCATTGATCTTAGGGCAAAGACTTGGGCAACTAGCTTATTTTTTCCACTTCTTCTTTTTTGATAGGCATAAATAATCCTTGTTCTGTCTATCCTACACTGTTGCTGGGATCAGAACTATCCTGCTGCACAACTCCCAGGACATCCTATGTGAGGTCTATTGGACCTGGTTGAGGTGATAAGATAGAAGCTTTGCTTTAAGAAGGATAGCTCTTTGTGAACTTGAAGGAACCATGCAAATGCAACTTTCTTATTTTGTTCAGTGTGCTAGATGAGAGTGCCCCAGAGCCTGTGGGTATTTGTTGTGGCCAGAAAGGAGTTAGAAGTCCATCAGAGGTCTCTAGCTCTGGTGAGGGGATGGGCAGAGGTGGAAATCCCAGGAAGATCCCTGCCCTGAGCTGAGTGTTTGAGTCTCCCAAAGGCAAGGCTGTAGCTGGCTCTGGCCTTGCTGGCTATCTGGCCTTTCTGTTAGCTATCAGGAATCTTCTAGATTTCTCCAATATGTTGTGCTTCTGAATGAGCACCTCCTGAGGGCCTGCCTTAGAGTAAGCTGAGGAGTGGAGCAACGCCAAGAAACCAACAATGGCCACATACTGAGCACCAGTTCAGCGTCAGGAATGTGGAAGTCACTCAGCATACACCATATGCCACTTCATCTCCCATCAGCCCTATGAGTAGGTATCATTATCTTTGAGCAGACGAAGGGACACAGGCCCAGAAAAGTTAAGTGACTTGTCCCAGGTCACAGAGCCAAATTTGAACTATGACTTGTCCACACCTGAGTCTAAGCAGCTTCTGCTACCTTGGTGTCTCCTAAGCTGTTCTCTGTAGAAAACACTGGTTCTGGGATTCGTTTTTGGTGCTTCCCGAAAAAGTAATTTCATGGTAGTTAAGTAAAGGAAAGCTATGTATTTTGTTTTCCCATTGGAGTTTATAACACCCATTAGCAAATTAAAAACTCTGAGAAGTCCTGTGCTAGAGAAAGTTGGGCACTTTAAAACTCAACATTCATTACATGTATTTGAAGATGTGGCATTTTTTCATCCCAATGATGCTGGGGAAAACTGAGTTACATCATGACTTTTTAAGACAAATTAATAAATAGAATTACTAAAGATAGATAAAAATACTTTAATTCTTTTGTAATGTTTTAAATATTTTTTAAAGGATTTTATTTGTTTGAGAGAGAGTAAATGAGAGAGAGAGCATGAGCAGGGGGAGGAGCAGACTCCCCGCTGAGCAGGGAGCCTGACACAGGGCTTGATCCCAGGACCCTGAGATCATGACCTGAGGTGAAGACAGACACTTAACCACTGAGTCACCCAGGTGCCCCTGGAGTCTTCTATTCTTGTAGGGGTTAAGACATACGTGAAACTGAGGAGAGATGTATGGAAATTTAGAGGGAGAGCTGACATTCTCATAGAAGGCTTCATAAAGGAGGTAACACTTGGGTTGGGCCATGACGAATCAGCAGGGACCACCTGATAAGGACAGAGGGGAAGGTATTCCAGGCAAAGATCAGAGCATGAGCAACATATCTGCACTGGAGGCATCAGTCCTGCGGCCTTCACTGTCCCAAGTCCCGGTATCCTGGAAGGCTACCTCTGTATCACGCGACACTTGCCCAAGCCACATCTGATGGATCCAGGAGCAGCCAATTTCTAGGTTGGCTATCACCTGTGATTTACGTCCTTTGACTTAAAGAAATAAGCTAGAGTATCAGATTCTCAGCTGGGGAAATCTGACCACACCCACGGGAAGATCTGATGATTTATGGCGACAGTTGAAGCTAAAAAGTCATGGAGGGGAGTGACGCTGGGGCGGCCAGGGTGGGTCAAGTGCAATTCAGTTACCTCCGTGGGAAGGAGGGCTGGGGGAGGGGATGCAGATACTTATTCCTTAAGTAGAGGGTTCCAGTTGGAACCAAAAGAGCCAGAGAGAGGACTGATGCTCAGTTGGGGCTAATGCACGTGAAGGGCAGATGTTGGCTTTAAGAGCCAAGAATGTTCCTGTTGGGGTCCCTGCAGCCCTGGGTATTCAGAACCTCCTCAGCCTTGGCCACAGCAAAGCCAGCTCTACCATCATCCTTGACATTGGGAGTCATCCTCTCTTCTTCCAGCTTCCCTTTGCATGAGGAGTTGGAAATGGTGACGGTCTCAGAACAGGGAAGGGCAAGATCATAGAGATAGCCGCAGGCTAGTAGCTAGTAGTCTGGTTCTAGCTGTTGGCCACCCCCTCTATGTCTGCTGTGCCCTCACCTCCCCCACTGCTCACAATCAACAAGGATTGTAGGAAAGGGCAAAGGAGATACCATGTATGAAAACCTTCCGTAAACTATTATAAGCAGCATAGATTTATTACTATTATTCGTGATGGAAATGTAGGTAAAAAAGAAAGTTAGAGATGCATTTACAGGCCATGTGGGGGCTGCTGCTACTCAAGGGAGCCACGTGAGACAGTCTCCAGCTGAGATGGACTACGTGATTCTGAAGGAAGGCCCTGCTTGAGGCCTACCCAAGCCTCAATCTCCCTCATGTTCCCCCAATGTCACATGCCTGCCCATTGGCAGTATCAAATACACTCAAGTGAAGGTAGGGGGAACAGAATGTCAGATGTGACAACTGAGGCCTGGAGAGGTTATGAGACAGTGTGACATTGACTAATTAATTGGTAATTAGCAAGTCAGGCACTTCCATATCCATCTATGAGTAGTGCCCTCAAGGTGCCTAGACTGTGATGGGCAAGAGGAAAAAGGGAGGCCAGAGGGTTGTGGCTGGGGGGTGGGTAATGAGGAATAGGAAGGATGTGGGAAGGGGGAAAGCCCGATAGCATCCAGTTGGAAGGGGTATCTGGGAAGGGCACAGAATGAGAAGGGGTCAGGGGTGGGGCGGTGAACGGGCAGGGACCACTCATTTACTCACAGTTGGCATGGGACTCACCCTGGCCACCCCCTCTTGTTCCAGATTACCTGACCATGTGCCCCCTTGTCCCTGAGACTGTTGCTGCTGAGCAGGAGTGAGGGTACACCTAAATGAGACTTCATTTTTCAGCTGAGAAACCTGAGCCCCAGCAAGAGAAAGGGACTAAGGGCTAAGTCCCATGCTGTTAACAGCTGACCTGGCTTCCAGGCCTGCATCCTCCAGGTTCTGCTACCCAGCTACCCCACGGCCCCATGGGCCACCTCCTCCATCAGCCCCTTGCCTGTGCGAGAACTGCAGGGTTCTCGCGGCTGAGTGCCGCTCCAGGGGAAGATAATGAGCTGGATGCATTGTTTTTCCTGATCAACCATCAACTTTTCACTTTCTGTGTATTTACATTTCTAATTGTCCCAATTTCCAGGAAAAAGAGGGGAAAAAAATCCCAACATAATTCAACAGAAGACTCATCTCTGAAGTTTTCCAACCTGAGAACACAGAGCTTGGGTGGCCTGGCCAAGTCTGGGTCTATAATGCAACTCAAAGATAGAGAAGTGGATGAGTACTAAATCTTTCAATGACGGGCTGCCATTTTGGTCCCTATTTACAAGAAAGACTTAACTCTGAGACACACATGCTTTGTTCACTACGGCTAAGATGCCCCAAACCATCTTCCTAACACGTACACCTTTGGTAGGAGCTTCAGGGTGGTTTCATGTGTTAGACACAAGGTCCTTCAGAATTTTATGCCTGGGGTATAAGGGGCCATTGAAAGACTGGAAACATGTCCAGAAAAAGATAGGATGTTCCCAAGAGGTCAAGTGTGGTCTACTCCCTGCATTGGCTCCTACAGGAATCTGCCCTGTCTTGAGTGGCCAAGTTCTCTCTGTGCTGTGTGACCCCTTTCTGG
>RCUC01138294.1:0-11593 GCA_003697995.1 Taxidea taxus jeffersonii | reverse complement strand
CCATCACCATCACCAACATCATCATCACCATCATCACCATCATCTCCATCACCACCATCATCACCATCATCACCACCATCATCTCCATCACCACCATCATCATCACCATCATCACCATCATCATCACCATCATCATCACCATCATCATCACCACCATCACCATCATCATCACCACCATCATCACCATCACCATCACCACCATCATCACCATCATCACCAATGCTATCATCACCACCATCATCTCCATCACCACCATCACCATCACCAACATCATCATCACCATCACCATCACCATCATCACCACCATCACCACCATCATCACCACCATCATCACCAATGCTATCATCACCACCACCATCATCACCATCATCACCAACACTATCATCACCATCATCCTCATTATCATCATCATCACCATCATCATCGCCACCTCATCACTATCCTCATCCTCATCATCATCATCACCATTTTCTCACAAATGGCAACCACCCTGGATCCCTCTGCATTTTCTCATACGGTTTGGCATGTGAAGACTTTATTGTCCTGGTTGCCTCACAGCAAAAATGTTCCTAGGACCAGTCACTCAACTGACCCTTGGTTCCCCCATCTTTAAGTGGAGAACTAATGTGTCAGACCCCCTTGCGCCTAGGCTGATCCACAGTAGAGGCCTTAGCGCATCGGTCTCCCTGTTGATCCATCCTCTCCTGGAGTGCTACTTGTTGGGTTTTCTCTTCCTTCGAGGAGCTCACAGTACTGCCATGAGTACCAAAAGTGACTCTCGGAACTCGCTGTATTTTCATTCTTTCTCTGCATAGTAACACTGGTGACATCAGGGCAGGTGTGATTCTCCCACTGAGGATGCAAGGAAGGGGGAGGCCAAGGAATGAACTGGTCACCTCAAGGTTCCCTTTAAAGCAAAGCTCTGCCTGTCATTCTCAGCCACAGGATAGCAAATTCTTTGATATATTTGCACCCCTGCTGTTCCAGCCAGCTGTTCAGACTAGGAGACCTGGTTCTACACACCACCTAAATTATACGTAGTTCCTCTCTTTAGGCCTTAGTTTTCTCATTTGTTAAAATAGGGTCATAGCAGCACCTGCATCCTCGAGCTGCAAGTACTGAGATAATCAATCTCAAGGGCAAGCACGGGGCATCTCAGTAGCAAACACTCAATAAATTGGTTATTTTTCATCTTAAAATAATTATTTTCCATCTTCTCAGCTCTCACATCACTGCTGTCATCAAGAGAGCTTTATGCGTGTGGTCCAGGGCCTGGCATGGACCAAGTGCTCAGGGACGATTCCTGCTTATATCATCTCTACTAGGATTTTGCTCCAAGGCTCCAACCCTTCTGCCACCACATCTGAGCCACCCAGAGGTCATCATATGTATCCAGTCTGATGGACAGAGTTGGCAGGCATACCGGCCATCCCTCACTCTGACATGCATCCAAAAAAGTTTTCAAGCCAAATTCTGGACAGCAGCTCTGGACTGGCCACTCAGGGACCCAGGGCCACATGCAGGCTGTCACTCCTGGAAGCCTTCTCACCTCTGCCTGGTACTTCTGTGCTCCAAGGCCTAGGGGCTGAAGAGTGCTCAGGTGGTGGATAATTATCACACATGCTGCTGCCTGCATTTAGATGAGGCATTATTCAAATCCATTGCCTCTCCAAAGAGCTTTGTCATCTTCCTGGGCCCCAGGACATGCGGCCACAGAGCCACCACCCTGGATGGTCTGGGAAAGGGCTGTCAGGGACACTTGCAGTCAGTGGGGCTTGTTTTCTGTGATGTTTCCATCTCGTGATGACCCCCACTCCTGCCTAGTCCTCTTCCCGGGATCTCTACCCTTGGCGTTGGTTCCTTTCAAGGAAGGGACAACAGGAGGGAGGAAAGAGCAGAAGTGGAAGAAAGGAGGAGAGGTGGATGTGAAGGGAAGAAGAGAAGAAAGAGAGAAGAAAGGGATTTCTCGCATGACCCAGACCTCTGCTTGCTCCTGATGTCCTCACACCTTCCCTATTTCCCTCCCCAGTGCACAGACAGGGGTGCAGTAGGGTCATGAGCCCAGAGTGCTTGTGACAGGCATTGCCTTCCTTTGCACAAACCTTATATTCTAGTCTCCAGGGACTGGTATGATCTATGTCTTCTGGTCTCCTGGAGTTGCACCAGCAGAGCCTTTGGGGAGGACCTTGTCAGTGTCAGGACCAGTGGGAGGACCAGCGTCAGGCCTGGGGTCAGCAGGCAGCTGCCAGCTCTCAGTGCCCCCTATGTGGTTTTCCAAAGCATGAACACACCACAATTTATTTCTCTATTCTATTATGGATGGACATTTTGACAGCTTCCAATTTTGTGCTGCTAGGAATTAAGCTGCTATGAACATTCTTACACATTTCTTCCCATAGGGGCATATGCATTTATTTTTCTTAGGTTTATGCCTAGAAGTAATATTTTTAAATCCTAGGTTTGGCATGTGCTTAAATTTAATTGATAATGCCTAGGTATTGTCTGAAGTGATTTTACCAATTGATGCTGCCATCAGCAACCTATGAGAGTTCCTGTTGCTCCAAATTTTCACCATCAACTGGCATTATCAGAAGTTTTTTTGGATACATTTTAGGTGATCTAATTGGCACTGTAGTTCTAATTTACATTTCCTGAAAAATAATGGTGTTTGACATTTTTTAATCTTATCAGTCATTTTAATACCCTGTTTTGTGAAGTACTAATTCAAGTCTTTGCCAAGTTTTTATTCTTTCTTATTAATTTGTACTCATTCTTTGTTTATTTGAAATATGAGTTCCCTGTCAGATATATGTAGCATGAAAGTCTTCTCTTGATCTGTGACTTGTCCTTTTCTCTCATCTGGCAATGTATTTTGATGAGCAGAATTTCTTTTTTTTAAGAATTTATTTATTTATTTGAGAGAGAGAGAGTGCATGCACAAGGAGGGGCATGGGGGAAGGAGAAAGAGTCAGAAGCAGATGCCTCACTGAGGGGGAAGCCCGATGTGAGGCTAGATCCCATGACCATGAGGTCATGACCTGAGCTGAAACCAAGAGTCCGATTCTTAACCTACTGAACCACCCAGGTGCCCCAGAAGTTCTTACTTTTAATTGCATCATATAGATGTATCTAATATGCATATGTTATATATATTTGTGTATATATTCACACATATATGCTTTATATATTCATATTTATAATTTTGGTTTTGGTTAATGCCTTATTGCATCCTGTTCAAGAAACCCAAAGTTATGAAGATACTCTCTTCTGTTTTATTCTGAAAGCTTTAATGTTTTACACCTTCCCTGTAGATTTATGAAGTATTTCAAATTATCTTCATGTATGGTGTGAAGTAAGAGTCAAGGGTTACTGTTTTCCACATGGATACCCACTTTTTCCAGTACCATTCCTTGAAAGAAATAATCTTTACCCACTAAGTTACTGGAGTGAATTTGTAGCAAGTCCAGGCAACAATGTCTATGTGGGTCTATTTTTAGCACTCCCTTCTTCTCCATGTGTGTACTTGATTTCCCTTGTGCCACTGCTGCCCTGCTACAGACTTCAAGGAAGGCTTTTAATCAATGAGAGTAAGTCCTTCCACTGTACTGTTCTTCAAGTCTGCCTTGGTTTATTGTAGGTCATTTGCATTTTCACATAAATTGTGATTTTGCCCGATACTGCACTGACTGGCTAGATCCACCTGGGGACTGACAACACTGAGTTTTCCAATCATGAATATGGTGTATCTTTCATGTTTAGATCTTCTTATATTCTCTCTCTTGTCTTTTGTTGTTGAAAGTGCAAGGGTTGGCTTGCCCCCTACCACTGCTTCTGGAATGGGAGGAGTCCCAGAAGGCAGCACAGTAAGGAGAAAGGTCGGTCCAGGCAGCAGGAGCTCTGCAGCCAACTGCCCACGGGGAGGCATGGGTCCCCTGCAGGAGTGCCTGCCTGCTTCGAGATCCCTGCAACACTCATTCGCTGGTTGTCTGGGAACGGCCACTTGGGCCCTATGAAGCCTGCAAACGGCTCAAGGGAAATGTGGCCCCAACACAAAGAGGTGGGCCCAGGATGCAGATTCTGGCAATGGCAGAAGTGCCAGGGTCAGGATTGGACTCCAGCAACCAGGCCCCAAATTCAGTTCAATTCTTTTCGTAGCTGCACTACTTAATCCATAGGGCTGTAGCAAGGATTTAAAAAACAAAACAAAATTTAAAAACCAGTACACTGGGAAGCATTGTGTCCATGGCACGCAGGGCGTCCCATCAACCATCTGCTGCTGCTGTTTTATGCCCCTCCTTTGCACGGCTCAGGGGCAGGACGAGATGTGATACCAAGAAAAAGTACTCAACACAGTTCGTTTGCACTCTGTCGCTGACACTCAGACCAGGATTTGTAATGCTGCCAGCCTATTTCCAGTTTCACTGAAGAAAAACAAAACAAAAAAGTTATCAATCAGCAACAAAGTTAAACTTCTCTCTCCCGCATCCAAGCGTCTCCAAAAGCTACATAGTAGCTGCCCGTCTACGGCCCATCCATGCCGATGCTACACAGTAGCTCCCTAGCTGCACCATCACATTTCCCCTTCACTCCTGGCGGATACTTGTTTCTTCACTGTTCCCACGATGCGCTCCCGGGAGTAGTTGGGTCACACTCTTCCACTGCACCCTGTGGGAATGGTTCCCCGTGGGTGGCTTTCCGTCGCCTCCCCAGCCATGCAGCTCAGTGCCTCAGCCCCTCTCAGAAACTTGCGCACGTAGCTCAGCCCATAAAAATCCCTCAAGCTCCAACTCCAACATTGTGTACCTTGGCCACTGGGCAATTAATGATGCATTGCGAAAACTCTTCACCTGACATTGAAGCACACATTTGTTATTTCATTTTGAATGTGTCTGGATTGTCCCCGAAATCGAGCTGACAGCTCACCAAGGAGCCCCTTCGATTCCAGAAACCCATTCAATTCATCAACTTTCCTCCTATGCCTTTTAAGCCACAAGAAACTTTACAAAAACAAGTTAGACTTGTCTTTTCCTTCAAGGAACTGACATGGGACTATGGAAAGGGCCCCGGAGGAGAGCGTCGATGACGAGGGTTCGAGGTTGAATTCTCCTGCTGATGAACCACGTGATCTGAGAGGAGTCACTTAAGCTCTAGGAATGGGGCAGGAGAATTCCAAGGAGAGGGAACAGAGTACAAAATGCCCCAAGTTCCACCTCAGGCAGTATGTTCCAGGCTTGACCCCCCCGGCTTACTACGCCTTCTGTAGAAACAGGCGGGACCGAGAGCTGGAGAGAACGGGCCAGTGGGTTCAGACATCTGTCTGAGTGCAAGACAGAGTCACTGAACACTCTTGAGCAGGGGAATACATGATAATTTTATGAAGTTCACTTTTGCACAGTAGATTTTATGACTACAACACACATACAAAAAAGTGAACACTATCCAGCTCAAAGAAATCTTTTTTCAGGCTGGACACACTTACGTTACTAACAACCAAATAAACCGATCATTAGCAGAATGAAATATGCCTCGTGCCCCCTTCCAATCACTACCTCCTCCCTGAGAGTGACCACGTGGCTAATTTCAAACACCGTATGTGATTTTGCATATTTTATAAACTTAATTCAAATGGAATCATAGAGCGTGTCCTCTTCTGTATCTGGCTTTTCTTCCCTTTCAAAATAGTTTGTGAGACTCACCCACGACGCTGTTTAGAGTGGCAGTTGCTCCTTCTCATGGTTAGTGTATTTCCTAACTGAGAGTGCCGCCCTCTTTATTTTCTCTCTTCTAGACAGATATTTGGGCTGTTTCCAGTTTGAGGCTATTATGAAATTGCTCTCTGAACAAGAGTGTTTGTATGAGCTGATGAATATCTGAGCACGTTTCTTTCAGGAAGATACAGGAGGACGGAATGCTGAGCACCAGGACGTGTCAGGGTAACAAGTGGTGGAACTGGTCGTCCCCACACAGGGAGGTATGGGATTCCTATGCTCTGCATTTTATCAGCACCTGGCATTGCCAGGAGGTCGGTGTGTGGTATTATCTCGGAGTGTCTCTGATCTTTTTTAAAGATTTTTATTTATTTGACAGAGAGAGAGCACGTGCACAAGCAGGGGGAGCAGCAGGCAGAGGGAGCAGCAGGCTCCCCCCTGAGCAAGGAGACTTACGTGAACTCGATCCCAGGACCTTGGGATCATGACCCTAGCCGAAGGCAGAGGTTTAACCCACTGATCCACCCAGGCATCCCATGTCTCTGATTTTTGTTTCCGGAAAGTTGACCATCTTTTCTTGTATTTATTGGCCAATTGTGAAATCTCTGCTCAAGTCTTTTCTCCAGGTTTCTACTGGGTTCCATATCCATTTTTATTGATTTTTAGTTCTTCTTTAGTATGCCAGATAAAAGTCCTGTGTTAAGTGAATGCTTTACAAATAACTTCTCCTATTCTGTGTTGCTTTTTCCATCCCTCTTGGGGCTCCAGGCACGTGGCGCAGCCATTAGTTTTATGCCATTGTCTTCCTGTCCTAGCGGCACGGACTGCTGGAGGCAGTTCTTTCTCCTTTCAGAAGGACACCTGGATACAATTGCAATCTTGCCCAGGGCTATATTAACTTTCTTCACCCTAAAATATTAGAGTCTGAAGGGACCTACATTGCCTGGATGACAGAATATCACATTGTTTTAACACAATAATGACATTGGCTCTTTTGGCCAAGATGCACAAGATAGGGCAAAAACGTTGAATAGTCTATCAGTGGTCCTTCCCATTAGGGGCATAGGGCCAGGTCTTTGTACCTCGCACCAGCCAGTCATTGGCTGTGGGCTGCTGTTGGGGAGAGTATGTCTGGGGGGGGGGGCTGCTCTCTCTGGGTGAGGGGGAGCGGATCTTTTTCTGTAAAAAATATGTGCTCCAAAGGGTGGGGAAAAGAAAACATATTAAGATTTTAAGGGTCCAGTGGTCTGGGGTATTCTGAGAATTTCCCATCAAAGAAAATGCCAAATGAAAGCATTCACACTTTCCTCCACCCCGTAAGAAGGAAGCACTGTGTAAGGAGCCCTCACCAGGTTCTGGAGGAAGAGCCTATTCCACACTTTGGGATTCTGTTCCAACTTATTTACTACGTGACACAGAGGCTGCCAGCCTTGAGCAGGATGGGAACAAAGTTCAGGCTGTTGGGCTGACCACTGCCATTCGGGCCCTGTGAAGTGACAGACCCCAGGCAGTAGACGTGTCTGTGGTAGGAAGCAATGCCATGGGAGGCTTTGGGCAAGTCCTAACAAGGAGAGTCACCAAGTACACCCAAGTGTTTGGAGCAAGCCCACACCAGTTCGCAGTGCTGGAGTGAAACTTGGTCCAGGTGGAGAAGGAACACCTGATCACAGGGCATCAGCTGACCATGTGGCCGGATTTTCCCATCAATATAACCTGGTCACCACGGTAACCATGATAGTAGGGATGGAAGTCAGAGCATGGGTTCTGCTCTCCAAGAGCGCCTCAGTTCTGTAGCCACAAATGGCCATCCTATCAACGACTGAGACCAAGACTGAGCCTCTAATACTGAACCTTTTCTCAAAGAGATGAATCACCCACGCGGTGTCAGGTAAAATTGCACTGGACACTTCCTCCTCAGAAGGTGGATAAATCATCACTACGGAAACTGACACATGCTGGGACTGTGGTACCCTTGGCCAGAACCACCGTTACAAGGATCACAGAGACTTTGCTCCCCTTCACCCAGAGAGAGCTGCCTCCCCCCAGACACACACCCTCCCCAGCGGCAGCCCACACCCAGTGACTGGCCGGTGCTGGGCACAAAGACCTGGCCCTACGCCCCTAACTGGAAGGACCATCCTGGCTGCAGCTCTGGGCCAATGAGGCCTCTGCTGCAAGCACGTTCTGCCTACACACCTTCCCTCACACCACAGAGGGGCCACTTCTGAGAGCAGTTTCCACCACCCTCCTGAGGCTTATCTCCCTCCAGGGCCTTCTTCCCGGGAACAGGACACAGGACAGGCATTCTCCACTCTTGGAAAGACTTGAAGGAAAAGAGGAAACAAGCCTTGTGGGCTTGGGAGAAAGGGGGCTTTGGATGGAGGACATAGCATGAGAGGGGAAAGAATCACCCCGGGGGAGGCAGTGAGTCCAGCTTGTTCTGGGAACGAGAAGGAAGCCAGTGTAGCTGGAGCTAAATAAGCAAGGATAGAAGGTAGGAGACAATAAGAGAGAAGGGGAAATGGGACAGCCTGAGGGAAAGAGGACTAGCATCCACTGCGAGAGGGGTAAGAAGCCCCAGAGGAGTAAGAACAGAGGAGCTATGCCGATATCGCTTGCATTTTATGAAAATTGCTCTGGCTGCTGGGCTGAAGGAGGCTGTGGGGCAAGGCACAGCACAGGCCAGTAGGCGCTGTTGCAGGGATGCGGGAGAGACGGTAGTCAGAGGATGAGAATCTCCTGCTACCTATGGGGTCATTCTTAACATCTTCCCTAATGTTATAGAGAAGGGACACAGGGAGTCAGGCGTCTTTAAGAACTAATAGGGAAGAGCTGCTGGGCTGGTCTTCCTCCCGTGCTGCCCTTGTCTAACCGTGTCACTCAGCATAAACTAGGGGCCCCTTTCATGGGAACCCCTGCACCTGCAGGAGACTTCAGTGAATGGCATTTTCCCAAGCTAGCTTTGCCCACTGTGGGGGTAGTCCCAGGGGATGGAGCTCCATTGTCCTTTTCCTTCCATCCTCTTCCCCCCAGGAGACAAGGGGACTGAGGTGATGTTTTTAGAGTGAATGAAAAAACTCATAAGTTATCTGGTTTTGTCCCCGAGCTCTCTAAGCTAAGTCTACTTTTCCCACCTTACGGAGGAGGAAGCTGAAGCTCAGGCAGGCAAAGTACCTTGCAGGTCTGCAAAGACACTCATGCAAAGACTTGAATCCAGGTCCAACTCTAAATCCTGAACTTGGTTTGGAATCATAGCAAGATGGTAACGAACATAAAAATATCTGGAGGAAAAGTGTTGAAAGTAGTATTCTAAACTGAACACACACACACAAGAACTCAGTCTCTGTTCCTTATATGCAAGGTGGAAACATATGTCCTTATAATATTCATGTCTCAGTGTGTGTACATATGCAGTAGGTGTCGGTTTCTGTGCAAATGTTTCTTGTAGAAACATCTCACGAAGTCCTACCAAATCTAGGATTGGCATTACCATTTGGAAAACAAGGACAATTGGTTTGGTGAAGGGAAATCTCCTAACCGGGCTTCTAGGGTCACAGAGCTGTCCTGGTTTTGACCCTGACCCTTATTGCTATGTGTGTGTAGAATGCATCTAGGTGCTGTGTTCCACGAGGAAGGCCTATCATATGTATTTTAGGCTCTCCCTGGGTACATTATCTATGAGCTCATCATATAGGTGTGTAGAGATCGTGTGCTACCATCTCACTGAAAGGTTTATGAGTTTGTATCTGTTTCCTGTGAAAGGACTCTTTTGGCTGAAGGTTTTCATCCCTCCAAAATTCATATGCTGTGGCCCTAACCCCCAGTGGGATGGATGGTACTTGGTAGCGGGCCATTGGGAGATAATTAACTTTGGATGAGGCCAAGAGTGTGGGGCTCCCATGCTGAGATTAGTGCCCTTGTAAGAAAGTGAAGAAGAGAGAGAGCTCTCTCTCCAGGAGCACTGAGGAAAGGCCAGGTGAGCACACAACCAGAAGGCAGCTGTCTGTGAGCCAGGAAGGTGGCCCTCGCCACACACCAAATATGTCACCACCTTGACCTCAGATTCCCTACACTCCAGAGCTGGGAGAAGCAGCTGTTTGCTGGGTAAGCTGCCCAGCCCATGATCGTCTCGTTACAACAGCCCAGATGAAGAGAGGGGTCCGTGGGATAGGTACGTCTGCATACAGGAGGATCACCTCTGCTGCTTTAAGAATGGAATGATTTTTGTAGTCTTTTAATATCCCTTTCCATGGCTTACCTGGCATGACATTAATCATGGCAAGCCAAAAATAACTTTAAATTCAATTTTCTTTCCTCTTGAACGCCAGCCACACAGCTTGTTTACAGGGAGCGCTAAACAAAAGTGGAGGACAAGAAGAGAAAGTTCAATCAATGTTCCTTCTTGCTAATTGGGGATTTATTACTGGTTCACTTGCTCACAATGGGAGGGAGCAGAGTCTCCCTTCAGTTCCTGGGCCCCGGGCTGCTAATTGGAATCTGGGGTTATTCTCTATGGGTGCCTCATAAAGGAACAGAGAGCTGAAGACAAAATGATATTTTTATCCATTTATTATTCTCTGCAGCCCGAGAGGAGTTTCCTAGAACGTGGTGGGCTTGTCCCTCCTTGTGCCACAGTTTGCCAGGGGGTCGGGGGACTTCTTCCAATGTGCATTTTTGGGAGCAGTGTCCCCATAGACTTGTGTTCAGCCAATTATTCCTTGGCTAACATATTCATATTTCGATGAAGCTTTGCTGATGCTCCGTGAAGCGTGAGCCCTGTGGGGCCCAAGATACCTTCAGCCCTCAGGGAGCTGACCACACCAGGTAGAAGCGGGCCCTGTCACCACATGTGTGTTCCCTTGGATGTGAGGGATCCTTGGATGCTCCTCTGGGAGCACAGAAGGGCATCCTGGGGATTCAGTCCACCGAATTCTGAAGGGCAAACGGAAGTTTGGAATATAAAGAAAAAGGCAAAGTCACCCCAGAAGGAGCCTAGGGGTCTGGATGAGGCATCCCCAGGACTCCAGCACCTGCCATTCCTCCTAAATGGCCCTCAGGTGCACTCAGAGTTGTTAAGTGTTGGGCATTCAGGGAAGAAGGAGCCTAGAAGGTTCTGAGGATCCCAAAGAGGAGTTTTGAAGTCACTGCCAGGGGTGGGTTGAAGAGGAAGGGAGATGCAAGCAGCTCGAAAGAGACAGAGATAGGATGTCAAAGACTGGATGCATGCGGCGGGTGGGAGGAAGACACTCCTTTAGGGAATGCAGGGGCTCTGCCCTGCAGGGCTGAGAGGATCTGGGTGGGCATCAGGGGAAGCGCACTTGCTGCCACGCAGGAGATTGAGTCCTGGTGCTGGCTCACCAACAGTGGGAGCAACAGAGAGGATGCCCTCTGTGTTGTAGTTCACAAAACACGCTCCCACGCGGAACCCCATCGAGCCTCACACAGCCCAGGACACACACAGCGTCTGCATCTCACACATGAGCACCTGGGGGCTGGGCCTCCCCCTCCCATCTGCTCCCATCCCCACTCACCATCCTCCAGGGAGCATGGCTGGACACACAGGCTGACTCTCAGCCACCCCAGCACTCCCGTCTCCCTCTCCGCTTCTTCCACATGGATCCGCTCAGCACCTGTGGAGTCCAGATGCTCCGGCCTGGTTTGCAACCCCTTCGTCTTTCTGCCCCACGGTCTTTGTGGCTCTGATCCCACTGCCTGGACCAGCCATCCACCAGCTCCTGACCTGACTCACTCCTCCGGGCAGCTCAGGTCTTCCACAAGGAAGCGTCCATTCTCCACCATCATACTTTAAATTGAGTTCAGTAACGGGTCCGTGTGATTAGGACTTCCCACATGCCCTCATAGGCTTAAGCTGTAGGGTTTTTTTT
>RCUC01138292.1:0-21113 GCA_003697995.1 Taxidea taxus jeffersonii | reverse complement strand
GTTATTAACACCCTCTTCCAAAGCCAAATCTTGCTGAAGTTCTTTAGTAGTTATTACCACAGTTAAACCTGTACTCTACTTGTTTATTTCTCTAAAAGAGAATAATAATCTTATTGACAGAAGACCAATACACTTTTACATACTCTTAAACAAACATTTTGATTTTTTTTTTCCATTGGCTTATGTGAGCATTCAGACAAGCTCTCTGTTCACTAGAGAAGCAAATAGAATGCATGATTGGGTATGTTAACCTAATCGCAATAATGCAATGTGCCACTACTTTATTTATATTGTGTGCAATAAGTATTTCCCTGAAAATTAATGAACAATTTTTTGTGTATAATTACATATGCATATATACACACAAAAATTATATGTGTGTATGTATGCATGTATGTATATGTATGTATGTTTGTGTGTGTATATGTACACATATAAGGGAATGTAGCCCTGAAGCATAATTCTCAAATGTATATAAGCAGGCCAGTGCTTAAGAATTATGTGGCCTCATTCACTAAGATTTTGATTCAGTAGATTTGAAGTAAGAATCAAAAACTGTATTTTCACTTCTATTTTTAACTCTTTAGGTGATTTACATGCATAGTGATATTTGGAAACCAACAGCTTCGTCTTTATATATAAATTTATATATTTTTTCAATTATGTTGATAATTATATCATATATAATCACTACATCATTATATCACATACTCTACTGACATAAACAATTATCAATATATCTGAAAGTCATTATTAATACATATGTAGAACATACTCTTCAACTTTGAACTTTAGTAAAGCCTTCCCTGTTTTTGTTTATGTATTGAACATGTTTTGAATATTGAAGTTAGGGCCTTTTTAATAGTATCGTATGTCTGAAAATAATTCCCAAGTTTCAACATGCCTTTTTTGTCACCTCAAAATATTTTCAAGCTTCAGGTGAGTTAGGTATTGATGGGAGGAAATTCCATGACTACTATAAGATCCTGATTATTTCAGTGAGCTGAAGTAAGGTGTCTAAGGAAAGCAGAAGAAAATGCAGTTTATCTTAGTGCAGTGGGCATAAAACTAGCATATGTTTACACCTGGAAGTGCATAAAAACATCCCAGGAGTTTCAGGGATATAAATAGTGGTGAGGGATTCAATAGCCACATTCAAATCTTCTATATATACTTTTACCTGCAACTTATCTATGGGTGCCTACATCATTATGCAGATTCACATTTTCCATCTCCCCTTTAAAAATCACCTTTCTCACACTTCACAAAACAATGGAAAACCTCTAATCTACTTTTAATTTATTATAGTAGATTGTGTTGGGATGTAAAAATCTCAGAGGTACCACAGGAACAATTCACAATATTGATGTAGGTGTTGAGAAAATGAATGATTCAAATAACTGTGTAACAAATCCTTTTGCAAATCAGTTTTCAATTTCTGATTTGAACAATATTGATGGAAGATCAAATTGATTTGTCAGTGGATATTTCATTAAAAATAGGTTTGTTTGTTTGTTTTTAAAGATTTTATTTATTTATTTGACAGACAGAGATCACAAGCAGGCAGAGTGGCAGGCAGAGAGAGAGAGGAGGAAGCAGGCTCCCTGCTGAGCAGAGAGCCCGATGTGGGGCTCGATCCCAGGACCCTGGGATCATGACCCGAGCTGAAGGCAGAGGCTTTAACCCACTGAGCCACCCAGGCGCCCCATAAAATAGTTTTTGATAATAAGTCAACCTGTAGCTTTTGGGTATAATACAGAGGTAGTTCAAACAATTGAAAAAAAATTTTTCTGTCTACTTGTTAATGTGGCAAGGTGTATCATCATTTTCATCTATAGAGAAAATACTGCAAGGATCTAGTTCTAAGTAATAATTCTTTACAAATTTCAAAACAAAATGAGTCTGTGTTTGAATTCCAACTGTAGACTAGTTTTAGGGTCTGTAACCCTAATATAATGTCAAATGAGTTAGAGCTCACAATATCCACTTACAAACATTTATTTGGGAATATTGGTATCTTTACGATAGCCAGTTTTCCAATCTGTTAAAGTGTTATATCCCTTGATTAATTTAGGGCTAATTTAATTCTTCTCAATCATGTGTTTTAGTTTCAGATTTATTTCTAGGTATTAATAAGTTTAGGTGATATTATAAGATTTGTTATTTTTAAATTAAGGCAATATTTTTAGAACCGTTTATGATAAATGGCAAAATTAAACAGAAAGTGCAGAGATTTCCCATATACCTCTTTCCCTGACACAAGCATAGCCTCTGAAGTATCAACATCCCCCACTACAGTGGTATTATTGTTAGTATGGGTGACCTTATATTGACATCATAATCACTCAAAGTCTATATTTTATATTACAGTTCACTCTTAGCATTATATGGCCTATGGGTTTAAAAAAAATGTATAGTGATGTAATGATGTGTATATGTCATTGTGGTATCATACAGAGTATTTCACTTCCCTAAACATCTTATGGACTCTACGTATTCATCTCCCCCTCCTCTCAAGCTCTCTGGCAAACACTTTTTTTTTTAACTGTCTCCATAGTTTCGCCTTTTCCAGAATGTCATATATTCGAATCATATAGTAGGTAATCTTTTCAAATTGGCTTCTTTTAGTTCATAGTGCCTATTTAAGATTTCTCCATGTATTTGCATGGCTTGATAGCTCATTTCTTTTCTTTTTTTTTAAGCTCATTTCTTTTTAATATTAAATAATATCCCGTTGTCCTTTGTACCATAGTTTATTTATGCATTGACCTACCAAGGGACACCTTGGTTGATTTCAAGTCTTGGCAATTATAAATAGCTGCCATAAATATCAGTGCATAGGTCTTCAGCTTCTTTGGGTAAATACCAAAGAGCATGATTGTTGAATCATATGGTAGGAGTATGTTTAGTTTTGTAAGAAATCACTAAACTGTCTTTCTGCAGTCTGATGGGAAGTTTGTTCTATCAGTTTCCTTTCTCATCAGCAATGAATGAATTCCTACTGTCCACATCCTCGCCAGGATTTGGTCTTGCCAATGTTCTGGGTTTTGCCCATTCTAATAAATGTGTGGTGGTATCTTATTGTTTTAACTTTCATTTCCCTGATAGCATGTGATATGAAATGTCTTTTCATATGCTTCTTTACCATCTATATATCTTCTTTGGTGAGGTGTCTATTAAGGAATTTGGCTCATTTTTAAAATCCAGTTGCTGACTTTTTTACTATTGATTTTCAGATAACTGTCCTTTATCAGATGCATCTTTAGCAAATATCTTCCCACAGTCTATGGCTCATCTTTTCTTTCTTTTGACATTGTCAGTCAAATTGAAGGAAGCTTTACATTTTAATGAGGTCAGTTTATCAATCTTTCCTTTCATAGATTGTGCCTTTGGTGTTATATCTAAAAGGACATCATTGTACCCAAGCATCTGGATTTTCTCCTGTATTATCTACTAAAAGTTTTATACAATTGCATTTTACATTTAGGTCTATGATCCATTTGAGTTAATTTTTGTGAAGGGTGTAAGGTTTGTGTCTAGATTCACTTATTTTGCATGTGGATGTCCATTTGTTTCAGCACCATTATTTGAAAAGATATTTTATATTCATTTTATTTCTTTTGTTCCTTTGTCAAACATCAGCCGGCCATATTTATGTGGGTCTATTTCTTGGTTCTACTCTGTTTCATTGATATATGTGCCTACTCTTTCACTAATGCCATACTTTCTTGATTATTTTTGCTTCATAGTAAGTCTTCAGGTCAATAAGTATGAATCCTTTATCTTTGTTTTTCTCCTTTAGTATTATGTTTAATATTCTGTGTGTTTTGCCTCTCTCTATAAAATTTAGAATCAATTTGTTGATATCCACAAAATAACTTACTGAGAGTTCGATGGAGGCTTCACTAAGTTTAGTAATCAATTGGGAAAGAACTGACATTTTGACAATATTGTGTCTTCCTATCCATGAACATGAAGTATCTCTCAATTTATGTAGCTCTTCTTTGATTTTATTCATCAGAAATTGCCATTTTCCTCATATAGGTTTTTTAACAGGTTTTGTTAGATTTATACCTAAATATCTCATTTATTGGTGCAAAATTCAAAAAAATGTTGGTATTGTGTTTTCATGTATTTTTTAATTTTATTTTATATAGACCATATTTTATTTTTTCCTCCAGATTTTTATTTTTTATTTTTTGTAATTTTATTTTATTTTTTTCCAGTGTTGTGAGATTCATCGTTTATGCACCACACCCAGTTCTCCATGCAGTACGTGCCCTCCATAATACCCACCACCAGGCTCACCCAGCCCCACACCTTCCTCCCCTCCAAAACCCTCAGTTTGTTTCTCAGAGTCCACGGTCACTCATGGTTCATCTCCCCCTCCCATTTCTCCCAATTCACTTCTCCTCCATGTCCTCCATGTTATTCCTTATGCTCCATAAGTAAGTGAAACCATAGGATAATTGACTCTCTCTGCTTGACTTATCTCACTCAGCATAATCTCCTCCAGTCCCATCCATGTTGATATAAAAGTTGGGTATTTATCTTTTCTGATGGAGGCATAATATTCCATTGTATATATGGACTATATCTTCTTTATTCATTCATTTGTTGAAAGTCATATTGGCTCTTTCCACAGTTTGGCAACTGTAGCCATTGCTGCTATGAACATTGGGGTACAGATGGCCCTTCTTTTCACTACATCTGTATCTTTGGGGTAAATACCCAGTAGTGCAATTGCAGGATCACAGAGTAGCTTTATTTTTAATTTCTTAAGGAATCTCTACACTCTTTTCCAAAATGGCTGCACCAACTTGCATTCCCACCAACAGTGGAAACAAAAGTGAAAAAGAACTTTGGGGACTTCATCAATATCAAAATCTGCACAGCAAAGGAAACAGTCAACAAAACAAAGAGGCAACCCATGGAGTGGGAGAAGGTATTCGCTAATGACATTCAGATAAAGGGCTGATATCCAAGATCTCTAAAGAACTCCTCAAACTCAACACTCAGGAAGCAGATAATCATGTCAAAAAATGGGCAGGAGGCATGAACAGACACTTCTCCAAAGAAGATATACAAATGGCTAACAGACACATGAAAAAATGATCATCATCATTAGCTATCAGGGAGATTCAAATCAAAACCACATTGAGATACCACCTTACACCAGTTAGAATGGCAAAAATTAACAAGACAGTAAACAACAAGTGTTAGAGAGGATGTGGTATTGTGTTTTTAATTTCAAATTTCACTTATACATTGCTGGTATATGGGAAAATGATTGACTTTTGTGTATTAGCTTTGTATTCTGCTAACTTATTATAATTGCATATTAGTTCTTGAGTTTTCTGGTGATTCTTTTGGATTGTTTACATAGACAATTATATTGTCTGTAAACAAAGAGGGTGTTTTTTTTTTTTCATTCCCAATATTTACATCCTTATTTCCTTGTCTTGCCTTATTGCAATAGCTAGAATTTCCACTACAGTTTTGTAAAGGAGTGGCAAAAGAGGATGTCATTTTCTTGTACTTGTACTTGGAAAAGCTTCAAACCCATCATTTAATATGATGTTAGGTGGAGGCTTTTTTGTAGATATTATTTATCAAGTTGAGGAAATTCCCTACTTTTGTTTAAACATAAACTAGGGAATTTCCTCAACTTGATAAAACTTGATCTATAAATATGATCATGTGATTTTTTTTGATAGCTTGTTGATGTGATGGAATATATTAATTGACTTTTGGCTGTTGAAACAGACTTGCATACCTATAATGAATCTCACTTGGTCATACTGTATACGTCTTTGTTAACATTGCTGGATTCAATTTGCTCATATTTTGTTGAGGGTTTTTATATCTCTGTTCATGAGAGTTATTGGTCTATAGTTTTCTTCTAACATCTTTGGTTTTGGTATTAGGGCTATACTGGCATCATACAATGAGTGAAGAAGTATTTCCTCTGATTCTATTTTCTGAAAGATATTGTAGAGAATTTGTATATTTTTTTTCATTTAAATTTCTTGTAGAATTCACCAGTGAACCTCTCAGGGTCTGCTACTTTCTGTTTTGGAAGGTTATTAATTTTTTATTCAATTTCTTTAATGGATATAGGCTTATTTATGTTGTCTGTTTCTTGGGCACATTTAGATAAATGTGTCTTTCAAGAAATTGGTTCATTTTGTCTGGGCAATCAAATTTGCAGATGTAGAATTATTCATCATATGTCTTTATTATTCTTCTAACATTCCTGGAATCTGTAGTTACATCACCTCTTTCATTTATGATATTAGTAATTTGTATCCTCTTTCTTTGTTCTTAGTTAGCCTAGCTAGAGGCTTATATATTTAAAAAAAACCCAAACAAACAGTGTTTGGAAGGGAGATAAGAAGACAATATGGCAGAGAAGTAGGAGGTACTGTTTCACCTGGTCCCCTAAAGTGAGTTAATTATCTACCAAAGAACTCTGATCACCCATAAAATCAGCCTGAGACTAGAATTATACACTTCTGGATCTCTACAGGGGCAGAAGACACCAGTGGACAGGTAAAGCAGAGTGGGAACATTGGACCGATATTGAAAGATAAACAAAAGGGGGTGGGAGCCACCATAAGCAACCTACTGGAAAGTAATACCCCCATATGAGAGTGCCCTGTGACTGGGGACCAACATTAACTTGGAGTCTGGTTGAAAGCACTCAAAGAGACCAAATGATCTTAAGGGGAAATTGGTGGAATCGGGCAGTTAGGGACATGGGCTTAAGCCTATGGACCCAGGACAGCTACCACTGTTGCTGAGCCAGAGAGTGCAGTGAAGAAGCCAGGCCTTGGTCCCTGAGTTGCGGGCATGTGAAACCGTCTGGATGGTGGCACATGTGAGAGAATCTGGTGTGGATGCCAGCTGGCAGTCTCTAGAACCACAGCATTTTGCACTCTGCACTCGCACTGTGACTAGGGTCTGAGTCCCACTCCACACCCTTCTCTGAGAGAGGGTCCATGCAGGAGCTAGCTGGTGCTCTCTCAGACCAGGAGATTCTGAACACTCCCAGCCTGGGCCAGCGTGAAAACTCAGTGTGCTATCTCTGGTTGGGACCTCTCTGGTGGTCTGGACCTGCCCAGACAGCCATGGTGGAGACAGCCGCTAGAAGCCAGCTCTCTGGACTAGTACTTCTCATGGTTTTGGATAAAAGAGGGAGTTCCTGTGACCCCTGAGATGGTGACTGGGGATGTGCTTTGCTGGCAGCAGAGGGGGAATTTACGTGCTTGGGAGCACCCAGAGGGGAACAGACTGAGGCTTTTCTCTAGATGGAGGTCTAGGTGCAGTTTGCTTTCCTCTAAACCTCCAAAGAACCACCAGAAGCCGCCATGGGGAGAGAAACAAACAAAACAAAACAAAACAACACCTCCAAAGAACAAAAGCCTGAAAAATCGGTTTCCTCAGAGCCCAGCACCTTGATGGGGGCAGGAGTACTCAACTCTAGCAAGACTGCCTGAAAAACCATGCAGTAGGCACCTCCCCCAGAAATCCGGCCAAAAAACAAAAAAAAAAACAAAACAACAAAAAAGAGGACAACCACCACTATTTCATAGATACAACTTTTAGTTTTAATTCATTCCCACTATTCTCTTTTCAATTGTTTAAATAATTTTTAACCTATTTACCATTACAATGAAATGTTCAGTACAACAAATTCCATAATAACCTTTTAACTTGAAGTTTTTTGATACATATACCTGTGTTTTTCTTTTGCTTTTCTATTTTTTATTTTTTTTTATATTCATATAGAGACAAGCTTCAAGGTAATCCCCTTTCCCCAATCAATGCTACCCCTATATATAAACCAGTTTTAATCCCCCTTTATCTCAGGAAAGTTGTGTCCTTTAACAAAGATATCAAGATACATCCACGGAGAATCAAAATAACCTTCCTCGCCCACGCCCTCCCATCTTTTCCTTCTGTCTGTTTCTGTGTATTTGTTTTTGTTCTGGTAGTATACAGATCTTATACTTAGGGTTCATTTTAGCTGGGTTCTTTTTTTTTTTTTCCTTGTCATTTACTTTTGTTGGTCTTTTTGTTTGTGTGTTTTTGTTTGTATACTTTGAAAATCTTACCTTTGGGGCCCATTTGGGCTGAGTCTTCTCTTTTACTTTTTCTTTCTTTCTCTCTCTCTTTCTTTCTTTGTTTCTTTCTTTTTTCATCTCTTTCTCTCTTTTTTTTTCTTTTTTCTTTTTTTTTTTTGTGGGGACTCCTGATTGCTCAGAAGCATTCCAGAGTGCAGTTTGACTGCACCACAGTTGAGACATTCAGCTACACATCCCTTCAGCCATCTCTCACCAAAATGACTAGGAGGAGGAATTCCCAACAGAGGAAAAATTCAGAGACTGTGCCCTCTCCATCAGAGCTATTGAATATGGACATAAACTGTATGTCAGAAAGGGAAATCAGGCTAACAATTATCCAAGCAATGGCTAGGTTGGAGAAAGCATTTAATGACAAAATGGAATTGATTAGGGCAAAAGTGAAAGCCACCAGTGATGATGTTAACAATGCTCTCAATGTGTTCCAATCTAATCTAAATTCTCTAACAGCTAGGGTAACCGAGGCAGAAGATAGAATTAGTGATCTAGAGGACAAACTGATAGAGAAAAACAATCAGGAGGAGACCTGGAACAAACGGCTTAGAAGCCATGTAAACAGAATTAGGGAAATAAATGACACCATGAAACATTCTGATGTCAGAATTATTTGAATCCCTGAGGGGGAGGAGAAAGAAAGAAGACTAGAAGACATAGTTGAAAAAAAAAAATCTCCATGAAAGTATTTCCAGTCTGGTGAGTGGAATCAGTGTTTGTGTCCTAGAGGCAGAAAGTCTCCCCTCAAGATCATAGATTCTAGAAAGACCTTGATACACTTGATTGTGAAAATGATGACTCATAATTTTAGACAGGAGCTCTTGAAAGCAGCTAGGTGGAAGAGATTCCTTACATACAGAGGAAAGCCCATCAGAATATTGTCAGACCTGTCCACAGAAACCTGGCAAGCCAGAAAAGGCTGGCAAGATATACTCAGGGCACTAAATGAGAAGAACATGTAGCCAAGAATACTTTATCTAGCAAGACTGACATTCAAAATCGATGGAGAGATAAAGAGCTTCCCAAACCAGCAAGGTTTAAAAGAGTATGTGACCACCAAGCCAGCACTACAAGAAATATTAAGGGGAGTTCCTTTTTTTTTTTAAGATTTTATTTATTTATTTGACAGAGAGAAATCACAAGTAGGCTGAGAGGCAGGCAGAGGGAAGGTGGAAGCAGGCTCCCTGCCGAGCAGAGAGCCCAACATGGGGTTTAATCCCAGGACCATGGGACTATGACCTGAGGTGAAGGCAGAGGCTTTAACCCACTGAGCCACCCAGGTGCCCCAAGTTCTACAAAAGAGGAAAAAAACCAACAATATCATTGAACAGAAATTTATGGAGACAATCTATAGAAACAAAAACTTCACAGGTAACATGATGTCAATAAAAATGTATCTCTCAATAATCACTCTCAACGTGAATGGACTAAATGCACCCATAAAACAGCTCAGGACTGCAGATTGGATAAAACGACAGGACCCATCCATATGTTGTCTAGAAGGGACCCACTTTGAACCTAAGGATACATCCAGACTGAAAGTGAAGGGACAGAGAAGCATCTTTCATGCCAATGGGCCTCAAAAGAAGGCTGGGGTAGCGATTCTCATATCAGATAAATTAGATTTTAAACTAAAGACTGTAGTCAGAGATACAGAAGGAAACCACATCATTCTTAAAGGGTCTACCAAACAAGAAGATCTAACAATTGTAAATATGTATGCCCCCAATATGGGAGAAGCCAACTACATAAGACAACTGTTAATCAAGATAAAGAGTCATATTGATATGAATACATTAATAGTACAGGATCTTAACACTCCATTCTCAGTAACAGATGGATCATCCAAGCAGAAAATCAATAAAGAAACAAGAGCATTGAATGACACATTGGACCAGATGGACCTCATAGATATATACAGAACATTCCACCCTAAAACAACAGAATACCTATTCTTCTCAAGTGCACATGGAACCATCTCCAGAATAGACCACATACTGGGTCACAAATCAGGCCTCAACCAATACGAAAAGATTGAGATCATTCCCTGCATATCCTCAGATCACAATGCTTTGAAACTGGAGCTCAACCACAAGAAAAAGTTCAGAAGGAATTCAAACACCTGGAAGCTAAAGACCACCTTGCTAAAGAATGCTTGGATCAACCAGGAAATCAAAGAACTTTAACAATTCATGGAAACCAATGAGAATGAAGACACTTTGGTCCAAAACATATGGGATATGGCAAAGGCAATCCTAAGGGGGAAATACATAGCCACCCAAGCCTCCCTCAAAAAAAATGGAAAAATCCAGAATACACCATCTGTCTTTACACCTTAAAGAACTGGAGAATCAACAACAAATTAAGCTAAATCCACATACAGGAAGGGAAATAATCAAGAATAGAGCAGAGATCAATGAGATAGAAATTAGAGATACAGTAGAACCCATCAATGAAAGTAGAAGCTGGTTTTTTGAAAGAATCAGTAAGATCGATAAACCATTGGCCAAACTAATCCAAAAGAAAAGAGAAAGAACCCAAATTAATAAAATTATGAATGAAAAGGGAGAGATCATGACTAACACCAAGGATACAGAAATAATCATCAGAAATTATTATCAACAGTTATATGCCAATAAGTTAAGCAAACTGATGAAATGGATGCATTCCTGGAAACCTATAAACTTCTAAAACTGAATCAGGAAGAAACTGACAACCTGAATAGACCAATATCTAGTAACGAGATTGAAGCAGTGATCAAAAACCTCCCAAAAAGGGGCGCCTGGGTGGCTCAGTGGATTAAAGCCTCTGCCTTCAGCTCAGGTCATGATCTTAGGGTCCTGGGATCGAGCCCGGCACCAGGGTCTCTGCTCAGCAGGGAGCCTGCTTCCTCCTCTCTCTCTCTCTGCCTGCCTCTCTGCCTACTTGTGATCTCTGTCTGCAAATAAATAAAAATCTTAAAACAAAAACAAAAACAAAAACAAAAAACCTCCCAAAAAGAAGAGCCTGACGGATTCCCTGGAGAATTCTACCAAACATTCAAAGAAGAAATAATACCTATTCTCCTGAAGCTGCTTCAAAAACTAGAAACAGAAGGAAAACTTCCAGACTCTTTTTATGAAGTCAGCATTACCTTGATCCCCAAAGCTGGCAAGGGCCCCACCAAAAAGGAGAATTTCAGACCAATATCCCTGATGAATATGGATGCAAAGATCCTCAACAAGATCCTAGTTAATAGGATCCAACAGTACATTAAAAAGATTATCCACCATGACCAGGTGGGATTTATCCCTGGGTTGCAAGGGTGGTTCAACATTAGCAAATCAATCAATATGATAGAACAAATCAATAAGAGAAGAGAGAAGGACCACATGGTCCTCCCAATTCATGCAGAAAAAGCATTTGACAAAATCCAGCATTTGTTCTTGATTAGAGCGTTTCAAAGTATAGGGGTTGAGGGAACATTCCTCAACTTCATAAAATCTATCTATGAAGAGCCCACAGCGAATATCATCCTCAATGGGAAAAAGCTGACAGCCTTCCCTTTGAGATCAGGAACACGATGACAAGGATGCCCACTCTCACCATTCTTGTTCAACATAGTATTAGAAGCCCTAGCAACAGAAATCAGACAATAAAGAGAAATAAAAGGTATTCAAATTGGCAATGAAGAAGTCAAACTCTCTCTCTCTTCACAGATGACATGATACTTTATATGGAAAACTCAAAAAACTCCACCCCTGAACTACTAGAACTCATACAGCAATTCAGTAATGTGGCAGGATACAAAACCAATGTACAGAAATCAGTTGCTTTCTTATATGCTAACAACGAAAATATGGAAAGGGAAATTAGAGAATAGGTTCCATTTACTATAACACCAAGAGCCATAAGATACCTGAGAATAAACCTAACCAAAGTGGTAAAGGACCTGTACTTGAGGAACTACAGAACACTCATGAAATAAATTGAAGAAGACACAGAAAGATGGAAGACCATTCCACGCTCATGGATCAGAAGAATAAAAATTATTAAAATGTTTATACTGCCTAGAGCAATCTATACTTTCAATGCCATTCTGATCAAAATTCCACCTGCATTTTTCAAAGAGCTGGAGCAAATAATCCTAAAATTTGTATGGAATCAGAAGAGAAGCCGAATTGCTAAGGAGATGTTGAAAAAGAAAAATGAAAATGGGGCATCACATTGCCTGATTTGAAGCTTTACTACAAAGCTGTGATCACCAAGACAGCATGGTACCAGCATAAAAACAGACACATAGGGGCACCTGGGTGGCTCAGTGGGTTAAAGCCTCTGCCTTCAGCTCAGGTCATGATCTCAGAGTCCTGGGATCAAGCCCTACATGGGGCTCTCTTCTTAGTGGGGAGGCTGCTTCCACCTCTCTCTCTGCCTGCCTCTCTGCCTACTTGTGATCTCTGTCTGTCAAATAAATAAATAAAAATCTAAAACAAAAACAAAAACAAAAAGCAGACACATAGACCAGTAGAACAGAGTAGAGAGCCCAGATATGGACCCTCAACTCTATGGTCAAATAATCTTTGACAAAGCAGGAAAAAGTATACAGTGGGAAAAAGACAGTCTCTTAAATAAATGGTTCTGGGGAAATTAGACAGCTATGTGTAGAAGAATGAAACTTGACGATTCTCTTACGTCATTGACAAAGATAAGCTCGAAGTGGATAAAAGGCCTCAATGTGAGGCAGGAATCCATCAGAATCCTGGAGGAGAACATAGGCAGTAACCTCTTCAACATCAGTCACAGCAACTTCTTTCAAGATATGTCTCCAAAGGCAAAGGAAACAAAAGTGAAAATGAGTTTTTGAGACTTCATCAAGATCAAAAGCTTCTGCACAGCAAAGGGAACAGTCAACAAGACAGACAACCCATGGAATGGGAGAAGATACTCGCAATACAGACAAAGGGCTGATATCCAAGATCTATAAAGAACTCCTCAAACTCAACACACACAAAACAGATAATCACATCAAAAAAATGGGCAGAACACATGAACAGACAGTTCTCCAATGAAGACATACAAATGGCTAACAAACACATGAAAAAGTGTTCATCATCATTAGCCTTCAGGGAGATTCAAATCAAAACCACATTGAGATACCACCTTATACCAGTTAGAATGGGAAAAATTAACAAGATAGTAAACAATGTGTGTTGGAGAGGATGTGGAGAAAGGGAACCCTCCTACACTGTTGGTGGGAATGCAAGTTTGTGAAGCCACTTTGGAAAAGAGTGTGGAGATTCCTTAAGAAATTAAAAATAGAGCTTCTCTATGACCCTGCAATTGCACTACTGGGTATTTACCCCAAAGATATAGATGTAGTGAAAAGAAGGGCCATCTCTACCCTAATGTTCATAGCAGCAATGGCCACAATCGCCAAACTGTGGAAAGAACCAAGATACCCTTCAACAGATGAATGGATAAGGAAGATGTGATTCATATACACTATGGAGTATTATGCCTCCATCAGAAAGGATGAATACCCAACTTTTGTATCAACATGGACAGGACTGGAAGAGATAATGTGAGTGAAATAAGTCAAGCAGAGAGAGTAAATTATCATATGGTTTTTCTTATTTGTGGAGCATAAGAAATAATATGGAGGACATGGGGAGATGGAGAGGAGAAGTGAGTTGGGGGAAGT
The DNA here is from genome assembly GCA_003697995.1 of Taxidea taxus jeffersonii. Taxonomy (NCBI): domain Eukaryota; kingdom Metazoa; phylum Chordata; class Mammalia; order Carnivora; family Mustelidae; genus Taxidea; species Taxidea taxus. The sequence continues at coordinate 7,295 of RCUC01138292.1, read as the reverse complement.
TGGAGGGGGAGATGAACCATGAGAGACTATGGACTCTGAAAAAGAGTCTGAGGGTTTTGGAAGGGGTGGGTTGGAGGCTGGGTGAGCCTGGTGGTGGGTATTATGGAGGGCACGTATTGCATGGAACACTGGGTGTGGTGCATAAACAATTAATTCTGGAACACTGAAAATAAAAAAACAAATAAAAATAAAAATAAACTTTGATTTTATTGATTTACTGTATTGATTAATTTTTTTTTAAATTTCATAGGTTTTTACTCTAATTCTAATTCCTTCTTTGCTTTTGTTTACTTAGGACTTAACTTGCTTTTCTTTTACTAGTTTCCTAAAGTAAAAGCGGCTGTTGATTTTAGGTTATTCTTCTTTTTTCACATATGCATTTAGCGCTATACATTGTCCTCTAAGCACTCCTTTTGAAACACCCCACATATTTTGATATTTTTTAATTTACATTTTGTTCAATTTAAAAAAAAAATGTCTTGTGGGGCACCTGAGTGGCTCAGTGAGTTAAAGCCTCTGCCTTCTGGCCTCTCTTAAAGCCTCTTGTATGGGGCTCTCTGCTCAGCAGGGAGCCTGCTTCCTCCTTTCTATCTCTGCCTGCCTCTCTGCCTACTTGTGATCTCTGTCTGTCAAATAAATAAATAAAATCTTTAAAAAAATGTCTTGAGACTTTTTTCTTTGATCAATGTATTGTTTAAAAAGGTATTGTTTAGGGGCATTAGGATTGCATAGCCAGTTAGGTGTCCAAATCTTCATTTCCACTCAGGTCATGATCTCAGGGTTCAGAGATCAAACCCCATGTCAGGCTCCATGCTTGGTGTTAAGTCTGCTTGGGATTCTGCCTCTTTCTCCCTCTTCCCCTCCTGCATGAGCCTTTACTTGCTCTCTCTCAAATAAATAAATCTTTAAAAAAATATGGTGTTGTTTAATCTTCATACATTTGGGGATCTTAAATTATCTTTGTGTTACTTATTTCTCATTTTATCTTTTGTGTTCTGAAAGAATACATAGTATGATTTCTATTCTTTTAAATTTGTTGACATGTGTTTTATGGTCCAGAATATAGTTTATCTTGGTGAATGTGCTATGTGATCTTAAGACAGATGTGTATTCTGCTGTTGTTAGTTGAAGTAGTCTTTAGAAGAATTATCATTATAAAAAATTCAATTACTACTGTTAGAACTTGGAGTTTAGGCTGCTGGCTGACCAGTGAACTCACAAGTATAGGTAGGGTACTACATGACCTGGGATTCTTCCTCTATCACCAGAAGGGTCTCTGGACTAATGAGTGAAGATTCATAGTAATTCTTGCTGCAAGTTAAAAAAAATAAATTACTAGTTGTTGCTGGTATGTAGACATAAAGTTTTTAATGTTGTTTCCGTAATAGTAAAAATGTTTTTTTTTAAAGATTTTATTTATTTATTTGTCAGAGAGAGAGCAGGAGCGAGCACAGGGAGACAGAGTGGCGGGCAGAGGCAGAGGGAGAAGCAGGCTCCCTGCCGAGCAAGGAGCCTGATGTGGGACTCGATCCCAGGATGCTGGGATCATGACCTGAGCCAAAGGCAGCCCTTAACCAACCGAGCCACCCAGGCATCCCAAAAATGTTGTTTTTATAATAGTAACAATGAATTTTGAAATTCATTGATTAATATTAATCTTTTTATTTTGCAGATGAAACCATGTCATCTAAAATAATGAGTTTTATTTCACTTTCAAAACTCTTTAAAATTATTTTCTTTACTGTCTATTGCACTTACCAGATTTTCCAGTAAAATGTGGAAAATACTGCTTATAGTAAATGCTCGAGCAAAAACGAACCATTTTTACTTCATCAAGATAAAAAAGCTTCTGAACAGCAAAGGAAACAATCAACAAAACTAAAAGACAACCTTTGGAATGGGAGAAGATACTTGCAAGTGACATATCTGTTCAGGGTTACTATCCAAAGTCTATAAAGAACTTAGCAAACTCAACACCCCCAAAATGAATAATCCAGTGAAAAAAAATGGGCAAAAGATATGAACAGATATTTTTCCAAAGAAGACGTCCAGATGGCTAACAGACACATGAAAAGATGCTCAACATCATTCATCTTCAGGGAAATACAAATCAAAACTACAATGAGATAACACCTCACACCTATCAGAATGGCTTAAATTAACGACACAGGAAACAACAGGTGTTGGCGAGGATGTGGGGAAAGGGAAATCCTCTTGACCTGTTGGTAGGAATACAAACTGGTGCAGCCACTCTGGAGAACAGTATGGAGGTTTCTCAAAAAGTTAAGAATAGAACTACCGCATGACCCAGCAATTACATGAGTAAGTATTTACCCAAAGGATACAAAAATACTGATCTGGGGGCTGCATGCACCCTAATGTTTATAGCAGCATTACCAATAATAGCCAAATTATGAAAAGATCCCAAGTGTCCATTGAGTGATAAATGGGTAAAGAAGAGGTGATACAAACACACACATGTATACACACACACACATATACACACACACACACACACACACACACACACACACACACTCACATAAGAATATTACTCAGCCATCATGAAGAATGAAATCTTGCCATTTGCAATGACATAGATAGAGCTAGAGAGTATTAGGCTAAGTGAAATAAGCCAGATAAAGACAAATACCATATGATTTCACTCATATGTGGAACTAAATAAACAAATGAACATGGTGGGGGGGGTAGAGAGAAGCAAACCAAAAAACAAACACTTAATTATAGAACAAACTGATGGCTACAAGAGGGGAGGTGGGCAGAGGATGGGTTAAATAAGTGATGGGGATTAAGAAGGGTACATGTTATAATGAGCACTGAGTGTTATATATAAGTGATGAATCACTGAATTCTACACTTGAAACTCATATTACACTGCATGATAACTAGTCAGAATTTAAATAAAAACATGAAACAAACTAAAAGTAATAAATATTTTACCACATCAGGGATTTATTTTTGCCACAGGCCTTTTGTAGATACTCTTTTATTCAGATAGAAGATTTTCTTTTATCTCATTACTAATTTTCTAATAGTTTTTGCAATAGTTTTTATAGTTGTAGTAGTGATATTTTTAGGCACATAGGATTCTATGTATTGTCTGATTTTGTCCTGCATCTATTAAAATTTCATCTGCTATTTATTTATTTTATCTTAATGTGGTAATAAAATACATTGATATTTTGATTGCAGGCAAAAATTCCAATTTATTTATAAATCTATTTAGTCATGATGCATTATTTCAATATATTACCTTTTAATATATTTCAGTACACTTTCTTATAATGCCTAGTGTATTATATCTTTTTTAAAACTTGGTAGAATACATTGTTGAAGCCACCAAGTTTTGAATGTGTGATTCCATTTACATGATAATCTGGAAAAAACATAACTATAAAGAAATAAATTATATTATTCATTGCCAAGGACAGAAAATGAAGAATAGGACTGACTGGAGACAAGAGGGATTTTGTTGTAATGATGGAAATAATCTATATCTTGATTGACATAGTGGTTATTTGGCCATATAGATTTAGTCAGAACTGTATGATCTACACAAAAAAATGAATTTTACTCTGGAAATTTTCATCACTACATGTGATTTATGAAATAATTTAGTGTGCAATTATGCCTCAATATTATACTTCAAATAATTTATTTTGTTTTTTTAAATATTTTATTTATTTATTTGACAGACAGATCACAAGTAGGCAGAGAGGCAGGCAGAGAGAGAGGGGGAAGCAGGCTCCCTGCTGAGCAGAGAGCCCGATGTGGGGCTCGATCCCAGGACCCTGAGATCAGAACCTGAGCCGAAGGCAGAGGCTTTAACCACTGAGCCACCCAGGCGCCCCTCAAATAATAATTTTAAAAGGCATATTCAACCTGAAGAGAAGTCATGTAGAAAGCAGTGTTTTAGAAATGCTTGAACTGAAGTTAAAAAAAAAAATCTCAACTATGCTTATCAACTATATGATCTTAGGTGAGGCATTTCATTTCCCCCAGCCATCTCATTTGTTAAAGGAAACATATCTATACCATGAAGCTCTCATAAGAACACCATTAAATACTATTGGAAAATATAAAGGACAAAACAGCAATACAGCAAATACACAACAAACATAAATATGGCATGTTGCTAACTATCTTCTTAACGTGGAGAAGGATGTTAAAAACTCTTCAATGAGATAACCTTTAAATTTGTAATGGGATTTCATATAAAAGAAGAAACTCTCTTTTTTTTATGTCTCAATTAGTTGCATTGAAGTTATAAAATGGAATATGACTGGTTCGTTTAAGAAGAATTTCTGAAGAGTAATTAAAAGAGCCCATTATTTTTTATTCAAGACATATAAGCTTTCCCAGCACCCAACTTATCCTATTATGTAAGTAATCTGATCTGTGTAAAGTTTGAATAGAAGGGCATTGAACATTTCCACTTCAGAAGCCAATCTAGCTAAATCCTTGCTCTTCTGTCCATCCTACAACCACAATAATATCATGTAGCTCAACCTTGGATATAGACCTGCAACCAAGCCTTCAGGGTTCCCTGATTTTCTACTAATTATCCAATCATTTTGTTGATTTCAAGTGGCAATAATATTCTTCCACTAAATTTTCTCCTTTTATTTTTATACTGGCAAGTGTTAATTTATGTTGCCTACTATAATAACCTTGAAATATACTACAATGGACAAATCTCATTGCCATCAAGGAGATTACTATTTAGGTTGATTGGAACCTAAAATATTTTTTTTTATTTGTGATAATACATCACAAATTACAATTGATGACCATTTGTCAAGTAAGTGAATCTATTGAAAGAAAAATGAATAAAAGGGAGTTCTACTCTATCATGATGATGTTAAAAAAATCAGAGGTAACCCCATGTCTTAAAAACAAAACAAAACAAATTATAAAATAGATGAAATAATAGTTTTTGGATATTGAACAGCAAGTCATGGAAGACAGTGATCCCTGCAAAAAGGAGAACAAATGAAGTGAGCTCTGCATGTGCCAAATATAAAAGTATAAGAAGGGAATACCCACATAGAACACACCATTCTCTTTGTGTGAAGGTGAGAGTGTCTGAATTTGTGGAGTTGTCTAGAATTAATGGATCAGAGTGCCAGAAAGAGAACTGCACACAGAGAGAGCAGAGAACCAAAGAGAGTTCCTCTCGAGTCTTCACCTGAATATTATTAAGTGCTGGTATTATGAGAAAACTCCCTGAAACCGGGGAAGGGTATATAGGAAGAATGAGGCACAAAAATCATACAGGGCAGGAATAATTTGTGTTCCAGCCAGAGGGGAGAGACCTCCTAAAAGGGGCAGTGGTAGAGATTTCAGAAGGGAACTACTTTAGTATTTGGGCATAGATCACTCTTCATTAAATGCTACTTTGGAACTGCCCAAGAAAGCCTAAAAGCAAGCCTGGAAATAATGGATAAAATTATTCCCAACTAACTGCATCATGGAATGAAGAAGCCTCAAAATATTTAAAGAAATAGACATACACACCTCCAACACCAAAAACAAACTTCTCAATTGCATTCAATAAAATTAACAAGAATGAAAAATATGAAAATATGACCCACAATAAGAAGAAAAATCAGTCAATAGAAGTAGAACTAGATTTGACACAGGTAATAGAATTTCAAATAGAAATGATAAAAAAGCAATTATAAATATATTCCATATGTTCAAGTAAATAGAGGAAAGCATGAGCATGCTAAGGGAAGAAGCAAAATATATAAAAAGATCCAGATCCAGATCTACTAGAGATGACAAATAAAATATCCTAGTATCAAGAGGAGATTATAGACTGCACAATATCATTGAATTTGAAGACATAGAAACAGTATCTACAAAATGGAAAAGAGGAAAAAAAAGACAAAAAATAAAATATATAGAATCGGTGAGCTGTAACAAAATATTAAACAACCTAGTGTACTTAAATTTAGAGTCTCACATAATTGTACAAGTCAGCTGGTTGGTAAGTTAAGGGTTGATTGGTCAAGAATTATTTCAGTTAAGATGGCCCTTCTCTACATGATCTCTCATTCTCCTGCAGGATAGCCCAGGCTTGCTCAATGATGGTGGCATAGACCCAAGTAAATGAATAGAAATGTGCAATATCTCTTAATGGATTTGGTCTAAGAGCACTATCATTTCAGCTTTGTTATTTTTGCCAAAGCAAGTCCATGGTCAGCCTGGGTTCAATGAGGTGGGGAAATGGACTCCAGCTTTTGATGGCTTCATATTGCAGGCGATGTTGGCACAACAAGAGAAGAGTGAGGGCACTGTTTTTTTTTTTTTACAATCTATCCATCATATATGTTTTTTTTTAAATTTAAGCTTTACTTAAACATATAATGTAACCCCACCCCCCTCCCCAACCCCTCCCCCCCCCCCCCCCCTCAGTTTGTTTTATGACATTAAGAGTCTCTTTTGGTTTGTCTCCCTCCCGATCCCATCTTGTTTCATTTTTACTTTTCCTACCACCTTAACTCCCACCCCCGTTGCATCTCCACTTCCTCATATCAGGGAGATCATGTGATAGTTGTCTTTCTCCGGTTGACTTATTTCGCTAAGCATAATGCACTCTAGTTCCATCCATGTCGTCGCAAATGGTAAGTGTTTTAATAATAATAACCAAAGTTATGCTGAGTGACACTTTGCAGTCTCAATCTTATTCTCTAACTTCTGTTTCAGGTAATAAACAGGTGGCTCATACATAAAGAGAAGACTTGGTCTCAGTAATACATCCATTTTCTGATAATTTATCCTGTGGATACATTTCTACTTTGAGTGGTCATAACTTTTTCCACATTTTTCCTAATATTTCATAATGCTATCTACTTCAAATATAGTTGGACCCTGAGATGCCTTCTAATTTTTATAACATCTAGTTATACTTTAAACCCAAATTGTATCTCTCAAACAGTCATGAAGCCAGTATTTGATTTGGGAATAATTAGAAGACATTCTACTTTCATTTCTAAGCAAAAGCACTTTGGGTATAAGATACTATAGAAACAAATTGCCTGAAAGATGTACAACAATCCGATATAATACCACAGTGAGCTAATAGTTGTGACTCAAGTCCCTAAATGCCAAACCCTCTAGGCTTGCTTTGAAAAGCTCCATATACTACTATTCATGTGCTCTACAAAGATAAAATTGAAGAGCCCAAGAGTTTCCTATAATTGTATAATTTATTCTCTTTATCTAAAAATAAAGTGAGTTAGAAAAAGAGTCTGAAAGAAAATAACACA
>RCUC01138291.1:0-53643 GCA_003697995.1 Taxidea taxus jeffersonii | reverse complement strand
AAAAAAAAAACGAGAGGAACGCTGGCACTATCCTTCCAAAATAGAAGCAGTGACATAATCACAGAGAAATGAATGGGCTGGCATTCTCTCTGTCCGCGGCTTTCCTTCTAGATTTGCCAGATTCTATTCTTCTGTTGAATGGGTAAAAAGGACTGGAGAAGCCTTAAAAGCTAATGATAGGAGCTGAGCTCGTAAAACAGACTATGGCATACTGTTAGTCAAAACAGGGTTACCATATGACCCAGCAATTCCATTCCTAGGTATATACACAAAAGAAATGAAAACATATCCCCACACCAACACCTGTACATGAATGTTCATAGCTGCATTATTCCTACTAGCCAAAAAGTAGAAACAATCCACATGTCCATCAACCGATGAATGGATAAAATATAGTATATCCATACGATGGAATATTATTTGGTCATATAATGGAATGAAACACTGCTACAGGCCACAACATGGGTGGACCCTGAAAACATTATGCTAAGGGAAAGAAGCGTGTTGAAAGAAGCATGGATATGAGGCTATGGATCACATGATTCTAATTATATGAAATACCCAGAACAGGCAAATCCAAATTTTGGTTGAAGGATTAGTGGTTGCCAGGGGCTAGTGGGTGGGAGAGTAGGGAGTGACCATTTAATGTTTAATGCATATAGGATTTCTTTCCACGATGAAAGAAAATGTTCTGGAATTACATGGTGGTGACGGTTGTGCAACGTGTGAATATACTAAAAACTGTGAATTACTTAAAAGGGTGAATACTATGGTATGTGAATTCTATCTCAATTTTTAAAAAAAAGGCAGAGGACTACAGATCTCTTCGAAGTGATACCCAGCTGAGAGAGAGTAGTATCACCCATTGATCTGTAGCTTCTTTTAGATTTCAAAGATATTATTTGAGCCAACAAACAGGACTGGGCAGTTTCTATCAGTTTCTATCAGTCTCTTATGGTATTTTCTCCAAGGCCTCATAATGAACACTTAGGAGAGCTGATTACTTACATAATACTTTAAAAGGACTTGATTGTGTCCCCACAGAATGAGTTAATAGATTTAGTCTCTAATACTAGAAGATAGTCAAGAGGCTTCTGTTTCTTTAGAATTCTTCCCTAAACCCTTCTCCTCTTCATTTAGTCAACCCCACACCTAGATTCTATAGGCTGCCTGCTGTTGGTACTTAGGAAGAATGGAAATGGCCTGGGGGGATGAGGTTGTGCACTTTTGAAGAAGGTCCTGCTTTCAGTCCTGAGACAGATCCAGAGAAGCAGCAGGAAAATCTCAAAAGCTCTGAAACCAGAAAAAGCAGGTGGGACTGCCTGCCACCAAGTGGCTAGCTGGAAAATGTTTTTTGTGTATATGGGGCATGAGCTTGTAAAATTGGTAGTAGTAGTCAAATAAAAATCTTATTGCTGCTTTGGGTCATTTCAAAAGTATAGATCCAAAGTACATAATGCCTATGTTAGAGACTGAAGTACAAGTGTTAAGATGGCCATTTCTTAATCTGCTCTAACAGTCTTTCTTCCGTTCATTCTTATCAATTCTTGATGTAATAAACAGCAAGTGGGAGAAGATACTTATATTGAAAAATAAACAATTTAACACTCTCCTGTCTCCCCAGAAAATAGAAAAAAAAAAAAAAACTGGGGATAAGGGGAAAAAGTAATTACATTTATATGGCAATATAAATTAAAGTCTTCTATGCTTTAAGCATTAATTATAGACTGTAGATAACTCATTCACTTAACAAATACTCATGTGTACCAGGCACTATGCTAGAGGCTGGGAGAAAAGTTAATTTTCTATCTTCTCAGGAAATTACAATAGAGTGACATGTGCTAAACAGGGGTAAATATAAAATATTCTAAGAGGGCATATACAGGAAGCACCTAATCCAGTCCTAAGAGGTAAGAAAGTGTTTCCTGGTGGAATGATACCTAAGTTAAGGTGGAGAGCCAGGCAAAGGTAGGGGGCTGGGAATGGGTGATTTTATAGGCAGTCATCGAATGCAAGATCAGGAGACTCAGCAGCACAATGAAGGACAGCATATACACCGCTGGAGGCAAGGTAGACTCATTTACTGAGAATCATCTCCTTCCTACTAATATTTATCTTGCTGATTTTCAGCCAAAGGACCCTCATTTTTGGAAGGCCTTAGCAAATAGGGTCAACTTCCACTTTGCTAATCTCACAGTGCTGTGGTTGCTTGTTTGCCTTCTCCACTAAACTCACATCCTTGAGGAAAGTGAGATCGTATCTTAAACTGTATTTTCAATGCTTAGCACTGGGTCTAATTAGGCACTCACTGAAGGAATGAAGGCTCTCTAGTGCACTGGTTAAAAGTGCAAACTTCGGTGTCAGACTGTCTCGGTGTAAATTCTGCCTCAGTCCATTGTGTGCTGTGTGGACTTAGGTAGTCTCTCTATTGAGAAAATGGGTATAACACATGAATACTTATGTTCCCAGGACTGTTAATGGGATTACATGATGTGATGCACAGTATATCAAATATCTGGCTCACCGGATGTGCTCAATGTCAGATAGGATTCTTTTTTCTTATAAGTTAAAAAAATTACGAAGTTTTAGCTTTGAACATTTTCCCTATTACTCCATGGTATAAAAATTTACCTTCAATGCTAGAAATTCCTGGTAGGGCAATAGGTCTTGGCTGCGCAGCTTTCTCAGTTTGATCTCCAAGAGACTGTGGAAATTTTGGCGATGCTGACGGCTTTGATGTGAAACTCTGTACTTGCTCTGTAACAAACACATACTGCTGTAGTATTATCAAATCTGACACTATATTAAATGAGCTCTGAAGGTTACTTTTTAGGGCAATTACATATGTACTTAATTTAAGAGAAATAGTTGAGAATTAAGTAGCACAGTGACTACACGAAGTTCAAGGCATGGACTGAGATATGTTGTGTGGACAAGTGAAGATCAATCAGTATCATTTAACATTAGGTTTAAGCTGTGGGAAGCCCATGGGAAACTTACAGTACAAGTTAGCATTATATAGGTTTACGTGCTAAGAGTTTAAGCTGCAAGTGAGAACAGCACTGGCTATTTAATATCCCATGAGCCATACCATAAGCCTGATCTGAGGTATGTGCCACCAGATCAGCTGGTGTGGGAAGAGGGCTTTCATACGATTATGCAGCATGATGTTAGGAAAAGGCCTCCCATTGTAGTGTCCCCCATCCAAAAAAGAGTAAGAGAGGTTGAATGCTTTCCCCCAAATGAAAAAGTATTTGTGGGGAGTGGGGGTCAAGGCCAACCCAGTCCAGTTACATCCTTGAGGCTAATATTGATTAGGCATGTCCCTACCTAGAGCCAAGGGCCTTTCCAACTATGATCCTTATCATTATTTGTTAATGGTTTTTCAGAAGGACTAATTTTTTAAGTAAATTTTTAAGTTTTAAAGTAAATTTTTAAGTAAATTTTATGCACTTAGAGTAATAAAAAGACTCCGTAAACAACATTTAGGCCTGGTTTAATATACACTATGACAGTTACATTTTTGCCTATAATTGGATGCAGACAGCATGGAGAAGTCTATTTCAAGCTAAACATTACCCATTTTTTCCTTAATAGACTGGAATACAAATCATGTACAAAATGGGCTTTTTCTAAATGAAACCAAAGTGTATCAGCTTCATGTCGATGCACTCAGGCATCATTCCCTCAGTTTGATCGGTCCTGCTAGAACACCTTTCCCCACTCCCTGTGTGGGAGGCAAGCTGCCCAAGCCTGCGTGAAATATTCAGGAGCCAGCCCTGAGTATCTCACCTTTGTCAGCAGTGTCTGGAGGCCTGTTGCTCTCAGGTTTGTTTGTGAGAGCACTGATCAGCTGCAGTTTCTCTTTTAGCTTGGATACTTGAGAATCTGAACTATCTTCTTTCTGCCCGAAACAAAGATCACAAAGGGCTTAAGGTGGAAGTAAGACCTTATCTGATTCATTATATTCCCAGAGCCTATTTAGCATGTAGTGCTTGACTTCCAGTGTGTTCCCTACTAAAAGTAATGAAAGAATGAACCAACAAATACTAGAGATATCTTTGGTACTCAGAGTTGATAAGGGCCTAGCAGGATTTGAGGCTAGACCATTAAGGGGAACATTATGTGACAGCTGACCTGATTCACTGTGAACATTTGGCTGATGGGGGAAGGCATGCATGTGTCAGCAGTAAAGGAAATGTACCCTTGCTCAGGTGGCCATGCAATACCCATTTCCTAAATGAGTAGATATTATTTTCTAGGAACTATTTCACACTAAATAATTTTCCTGATATCTTACTTCACCTTGTAACTAGACAAATTTAGGGATTCAGCGTTACACTCTTATCACCTTAAGAAAAAAAAGCAACCAACCCTGGCTTTTCCTTTTCTTCCCCAGCACGGTGAGGATTCAACTGGTGGCAGGAACTGCTGGGAACACGCAAAAGGAATTGCAAAATTCCTAATTCATTGATTTACTTATATCTTTTTAAAAAGTTTCTTCTCTATGCCCTTTCTCATTCCCAGGATGATCCAAGTGGCATATAAAAAAATACATTTAATTGTAAAAAAAAAAAAGAGAGAGAGAGAAGTCTGGTTTTATGAGGCTTAGGCTTTTTTAACTGCTTAGTCTAGTGTGAAACGTCCTGATCTTATATTCAATTAGAGCACCAACTTATTACATGTTTCTTTTAATTATTTCTCTCTGATCTTTATTTCTACTCTCATAATTACTATGTAGAAGGCTGCTCTTGGTTTATTAAGGAGTTACACAGATGACTAAAGCTAGGTACTAAATACTTGAATTACAAAGAAATTAGAGAGGAATTACATCCAGTTAGGATACCTAGATGAGGGATGCTTAGGACAAAGGGACCAACACACTGGGATGACAGTTTAAAACACAAAGGTTCTGAAAACAAAACCAGGAAATTAGGCAAAAAATATGCAAGAGCTGCATCTGATTCTGAGGTTAAATTAAAAATTTAATTAAAATCTATTAAAATCTGGACTGTTTGCTGATATCACTATGAATCTCCAGCAATAACCACCTGTTACTTTTTGTGTTCAACATTTACATATGGATCTTTGGTTTTTCTTGTCATTCCCCAGGTGGATTATTTTTATTTATTTTTGTGCAGAAGCAAGTTAGAAAATTCAACAAAAGCCTAGTTCACAAAGCATTAAAATCTTAATATATCTAGACTATATGAAACAGTTAAGGAAGAACGAATACAGATGGAAAGTATTACACTGAAAACTGCCTGTACTATGGTTCATTTCCAAGTGCATTTCCTCTGAACTTCACGTCCTTGAGCTCCTCACATACTACGGGCATCTCAGATGGTATTTTAGTCACTCAGCCACAATCTTCCTGGCTTTCACTTTATCCTAGTCCAGACCTTATAATATTAACACTCTAATCACAGAGAATGTTGCAAATAAACTTTCTTTCCTGGGATATCAAAGCAAATCACAGATTGCCTTACCTTGACAATATATCAGGGAAGAACTTAAAAAAACAGGGGAAGGGACAAGGTGAAAGGAACGGTCTGGGGCTTAAATGGACTATGTATGTACTGAGTCGGCAAACTAAAAATAAATGCGGATTAGACACCAGTTTTCAATGATCTCCACCTCTACTTTGTCATGAGTACAGATAATTTACTTTCTTAGCTTAAAAGTCATTTCCTGGGACACCTGGGTGTCTCAGTTGGTTAAGTGTCTGCCTTCTGCTCAGGTCATGATCCCAGGATCCTGGAATGGAGTCCCACATCGGGCTCCTTGCTCAGCAGGGAGCCTACTTCTCCCTCCCCTGCTTGTGCACTCCCTCTCTCTCTTTCAGACAAATAAATGAATAAAAAAATCTTAAAAAAAATTCATTTCCTTAGGGAAGCTTTCCTGGTCCCTGCTATCATCTTCATCATACCCTGTATTTTTCCTTTGTAGCACATATCATATTCTTGCTTAAGTAATTATTTGTTAAATTAGGTATTAATGATTTTCTGACTTTAAGTTCTACTAAAATAAGGGTCTCATGCCTGTCCTGCTCACTGTGGTCACCCCAGCTCCTTGAAATGGCCAGGCACAGGGCAGATGCCTGATAAAATACTCCCTTGTTCACTAATATACTAGTCACTTTGTCTTGAAGTTGGAGCAAATGGGAGACCAAAGTACTCATTTTGAGAAAGAAACAGTAGCTCAAAAGCACAAAGATGCTGGTGTAGTTTGTTTTTAAGTGACCTCTACTCTCCATGTGGGGCTTGGACTCACAATCCTGAGATTGAGAGCTGCCCGCTCTACCAACTGAGCCGGCCAGGCGCCCTTCAAAAGCACGGATATGCTACTGCATCATTTTTACCTCAAAATAAGCCCCCTTATATACCTTGATGCTTTGGGTTTTTAATGTATCTGGTTTGTTGGTCACTTGATGCAAGGACTCTCTTTTCAGAGTGGCGGCTCTTTCATCCATCTTAAAGGGTAAAAACAACAAGATTAAAGGCAAACATTAAAACTTAAACAACATCTAACACTTTTAAAACAAATTGGTCAAATTTCTTTAAAGGTTCTCAGAGCACTTTCAACAGAAATACCAGAGGCGAACGAGAGGGGAGGGAGAAATGTTGCTGAGATCCAAGCTGAAACTGGTGCTTCACAAACCTTAAAACTTCTGAAGCATAAACAGTGAGAGGACTTACACCCAGAAGCATGCTAGGTAGGACACTGCTGGAAGACACAGCAGGACAAATGGTACTACCCACAATTTCCTCTCTGGAGGAAAAAAAAAAGTGGAGAGGAGAGGGACAGGACAGGGAGTTTGTGGCAGAAAGTTTTCACTGTGAGCCTTGAAAACCTTTAAGGCCTACTAACTCATAAAAATCACCCCAAATTCCTAGCCCCCACTTAGCTGAGTTCAAAAGCGCTTTTTAAAATAAGGCTCCTTTAATCTCTCCAGCCTTTGTAAAGCAGGAGGGGGAACAGGTCTTCTGATTCCACCCTCCAAGCCATGTCCAGTCCAGCAAGCTGCCATGGCTCCACTGAGGCTGAGCCGGCTCACAACCTGACGTCCAGGTGCCGGGCTTCAACTTTCCTCGCGGGCTTGCTTCTAGCTCTGCTGCTTTCCTTCCATTTATGGTACAATTTCTTGTTTTAGGTTTGTATTTCTTTTTTTTTTTTTTAATTTATTTATTTGACAGAGAGAGAGGCAGAAGTAGGCAGAAGTAGGCAGAGAAGCAGGCAGATAGACAGGGAGAAGCAGGCTCCCCACCGAGCAAAGAACCCAACTCGGGACTCGATCCCAGGATCTTGGGACCATGACCTGAGCTGAAAGCAGAGGCTGAACCCACTGAGCCACCCAGGCGCCCCTGCATTTCTTTACATATGCCTGTGTCTTTGCTGTAGGACATCTTTAAGGGTGGGGCTTGTAGCTATTAAAAAATAATCCCCATGGATCCCAGCACAAAGTCCATATGAAGGGGATTAAAAAGCACACAGTTTATTGACAATAACATGAAAACCAGTAAAACACACGATCTGTCAGCATCAGTGACTTAGGTCACTTAGTATGCTTGTGGAAAATGGGAGGATGGACTCAATGATCTCTCAAGTGGAGGAGCTGGTCTGGTCTGGTCTGTTTTAAATGGCTTTCCTGCATTATATGCAAAAGGTTCACCCTAACATACAGACCAAGCAGGATAAATCCGAAAGTCAAGTTCAGGCTTAAAGCAACAACAAAAGACTCTTCAGTCATTGTCATTGTCAATGCTCCCACCCTTACCAACTTAAAAAAGAGCAAGAAGACCTCCCTTGGAAGTATGTGCCAGAGCTTCCCCACCAGACGGGTCACTGGTAACATGACAGGAGGCTTGTCATTTCTGCCAATGACTTGTGGTGTGGCCCTGGCAAGCCATGCAATTCCTCCTTCACACCTCCCCTTCCAGATCGGGGCTAACTCTGCCTGTGCCACTCTTTATCACAAAGCTAGTGTGAAGCATGGTACGAACGCATAGCCTCTCAAACATGCCTGAGGACTGGATCTGAAAAGTCTGTGGAGTGTCATCCATGTACAGACAAAACACACTGCAACACAGAACATACCACAAAGGATCCAAAAAGGCTTACCATGCTGAGGGACAGGTTGGCTTGCTTTTCTACCTTGCTCACAGCAACAAGATCTGTTTCTATCAAGTTGATTCTCTGGGTAAGGTTACTGACTGTCTCATTCATCCCCTCGAGTTTAAGATCATTCTGCCTCTGGTACCCAACTAGGGCACTGTTTACCTCCTCTAAAGAGTTGTGAAGGTACAGGATATCCTGGAGTGGAAATAAATCAAATTGTGGAATCCAGCTAAAGACATATACTCGACAAGCAGGCCAGCAGCACTAAACAACCATTACTATGTCACGTTACTGAAGTAACTCCTTTTCCTGGTTTAGACCATTGATTGTCTGTCTTGGCTTTGTCCCTCCACTCTAAATTGCTCCGAGTCACTCCCTCTGGAATTGTTTGACCTCAGCTAGACAAGAGGGTAAAGGGGACTACCTACATGATTCACTCTCTGGTCCCAGAAAGCTGAGAGCTTGGGAATTGATTTCCCAATGTTTACCTCACCTGCTGGCAGGAAAGCTTGCTGGGTTATTAACTGAAACGCCTATTAACCTAATTTGTCAGAACAAAACTACCTTAGGAACAATACCAATTACTGAATTGGCTCATGTAGCAAAACCATAACAAGTAGTGCATTATTTAGTACAAGATTCAATTATTTTTATTGACATCCTCTAGTACTGATTGCCACTTAAAAAGGAATGATGACTATAGGTTTTAGAGGGCATTAAACTCAGGACAGGAATTCTTCTTAGTGAAGATTTCCTTTATTCTCTTTAATGTGATTCTGAATTCAATAGCCTTTTCCCTCCTCTTGTCTTTAGAAAATCTTGACTTCCAGGGATATGCTTTCCAACATTTTAGAAATGTTAACTTGTCCAGATTGCTACTTTTCATAAACAGTTTCAGGATAATTTGGCTATCCTATGTCTTCCAAGATGTGAAAAGGAATTTACTCCACTGATTGACATGCAGAAGAAAAAAGCAGAGTGCCAAAGAAGAGCCAGGAAGGCATCTTGGATTCCTAAGATAGCAAAACACATCACTGTCTGCTCAGCTCTCAGGCAGGCAAATATATGCCTGGGATGAGGCGTGACAACACTGAGCCCAACTATTCAGGCAGCCCCCAGAGTCCACCGTGGGCACAGGGAGTTAAGCCAGAAACATAAAGTACCTGTTTCAAATTCTCACTATAGGTTTTATTGTCAAATTCTGATGTAGCCGAAGGTGATGGAATGAGCTGGTTGCTTCCACTGGTCTCTTTCAAGAAGTGCCGATTCTGCTAACAGAAATGGAGGTTAGTATAGGCAACAACTAATTACCAGGCCTACTTAACCACCTGGGATGGTCCTAAGACGTTCCAGTTTCTCAGAGGGGGCATTCACAGATTAATCAACAATTATTTCCCAGGAGTCTACAGTGTGACCAGTCTTGTGCTAGGCCCCAAGGGCAGCAGATACTTTTTGGAATGCCAGCCTGAAGCATGGACTGAACCAGCAGCACCCAGACACATCAGGGAACTGAGATCCACCCAGTCTGTTTCTTGTCTCTGAATGGAATGAACTCCCCAGAACCAGTCCTTCTCTCCTCTATTACCTATACTCCCAGGGAAACTACAGAATCACTAGAACCTTCCAGGGGCCAACTCAGTCTGGACTTGGCTAGTGTTATCACTTCCCCAGGACTAAAGAGGTTTGTGCACTCAAAGAGTAGCCAGTCATGTAACCACTAGCCTCGGGCTCTGAGTACAACAACCAATCATGCACATTATTCATTTTTCAGCTTTTACAGCACATGCCAAGATTTATGTTTGAGTGTTACCCTTCCCTTCCCATCCCCTTCCCACTGCTAAAGTCTCTCTTGGCAGAGACTGAAGTTTAACACATTGATATACACTTTTTCCCTCTAGTGGAAAAACTTTGGATGGCTTAATCTTTCAGAGCTCATATCTATGACTTACTTAGTAAAAATGTGCCAGTGGGGAGGATTACCATTGGCAACCATGCAAGTTTAAAAGAGGCAGATTTAATTATACCAGAATGCAATTAGGGAAAATAAACGGTTTTCCCTGAAATTTGAAATCCTAGACATTTATCAACCCTGCTTTTACAAGAAACAAAAGACAAAAATAAAGAAAAAAGAGAGGTGGGAGAAAAAAACCCAATGGTTCTCTAAAGCATGAATTTTTGACTTAGGAAACATGTATTTTTGGAAAACATTTATTACTTTGAGAAAATGCTCAAGATATTAACATAAGAGTAATGAAAAAATTATTGAGATTATTATGGATCCCACTGTTACTCAGCAGCAGAGGTAGAACTGGAATCCAATGTCTGAACACTAGCTCAATGTCTGTTCCTCTGGGTCAGCCCCATTAAATACCAGTGAGCAGTACCTGTTTTGAATAAATGAAATACCCCTTCTAGACCTTCTGGAGGTCTAATATAGCCCAGATCTCCTTGGTACAAATTGCCCACTTTAAACTTGAAACTCCAAAGCTGGAAAAGAGTATGTGTGCTAGACCTAGAAATTAGTGGAAAAGCTGGGGAACTTTTGTGTGCCTTGAACAGTCCTGATTTCATGTACATATAACTCATCTCCCCAGCAAGGTGAGGGCTATGCCATTCTTTTCTCCCTTTGTAAATCTTTCATGGGGCAGAGTACTCACTTAGGTGATTGATAAGGCCTCTGAGTGACTGTAGACCACTTAGACCCACACAACATGGAGACATTTGAAAACAATTCCTGAGCACTGCAGGGGTTTGCCTCTGCCTCACTTATCTGCTGCTGCATAACAAATCATCCCCAAACTTTGTGGCTTAAAACAATTTATTATTTGCCATGATTCTGTGGGTTGACTGGGCTCAGGGGGTGGGGGTTTTCTGTTTCACATGGTGCAGGCTCACGTCTCTCTCTCTCTCTCTCATACACACACGCACATACACACACGGCTGCATTCAACTGAGTGTCTGGCTAGAGCCAGAACATCCCAAATGGCCTTTCATTTAGAGTCCTTTTCACTTGGCCTCTCATCATTTCATAGTCTGAGAGCTCTGTCCAAATTCCCAACCCACAAAACAGTGAGAAATAATAATGTGTTGTTTTAAGCCACTAAGTTTAGGGTGATTTGTTATGTAGCAATCAATACCCTGTGACACTTCCCTTTCCTTCTACTCCATTCTCCTTCCTACCCATTCCATCTCAAACTGTATCTTACTGCTGTTACTTTCTCCACTATGTTCACAAAAGACTCAGCTTTTAATTTTATCCTCCTTGACTGCATAATTTACAGATTACATCTTTTAAAAAGGTGCATAGTAAGGTCTGTTGAGACGAATGGGAAGATGGCATCACTCCTATTACACAGAAGAGGGCAGGCAGAATGCTGACTTCCTGTAGCATTTGTAGATTTCCTTACCATGTCATTCTGCAGTGACTCCACGGTTTTCTTGTGTTCATCCACAGTCTTTTGTATTGCCTCCACAGCAAGATGGACGCTGTTTACAGTGTTGCCAATGGTAGCTACACTCTGAACAGAAACATGTTGTAAGGCCAGTGTCTTTTTCTTTTTGAAATTTCTAATAGTGTTACTAAGACATAACTGGTACACAATGACCGGCACATATTCAAAGAGGTTGGTAGGTTTGACATAAAACCTGGGAAACCATTAGCATGATCAAGATAATGAACATCCATCACCCCAAGTTTCCTTAGACCCCTTTGATTCTTCCCTCCCCCACCTCCAGGCAGCCACTGATCCACCACATATCAGTTTGCATGTTCTCAAATTTTGTGTAAATAGGACCAGTGAGTGAGTATGTGGGTTTTTGTTTTTTCTTTAGCTCAGCTTCACATTTTAAGATTTATCCATGTTGTAGCCACTTAGCTTGTTGCTGAGAAGCACTCCATCATATGGATACAACACAGTTTAACTACTCACCTGTTGATGGACATTTAGGTTGCTTTCAGTATTTGATTAGTACAAATAAAGCTACTATCAACATTCATGTGCAAGTCTTTATGTAGGCACGTGTTTTCATTTCTCTGTTGTATGCTTTTTCATCATCATAATGCCTAGAAGGTGAATGGCCAACCATATGGTAGATATATGCTTAACTTTTTAAAAAGCTGTCAAGATGTACTCTAAAGTGGTTATACCATTTTACATTCCTACCAGCAGTGTAGGAGAATTCCAGTTCCTTCATATACTCATCAATACTGCTACTCTCAGTCTTTTTCATTTAAGCCATTCTTTTAGGAATGCAGTGGTCTATCACTGTTATTTTATTTTACATCAAACACTGACCTAAAGAAGCTCGGTGTTTCTAATTATTTCAAGTCTCTTCAAACTGAATTTCATGTAGCTTATGCAGACACAATTAACAGGAAACTACACGTTTGTTTATATACAGTTGACCCTTCAATAACGCAGTTGTTCAATTTTGCAATTGAGAATCTACATGTAACTTTTTTTACATGTAACTTCTAACTCCCCCAAAATTTAACTACTAATGGCTTGTTGACCAGACACCTACCAACAGCATAAATTGCTAACACATATTGTGTATATTATATGTATTATAGATTATATTCTTACCATAAAGCTAAAGAAAATCGTAAGAGAAAATACATTTATGGTATTGTACTGTATCTACCAAAAAAAAAAAAATCCACAGAAGTGGACTGCATAGTTCCAGGGTCACCTGTATACGTAAAATACATATACATATATATATATGTATATATACATATATATATAACAAATAGTTTTCCCAATTTAAAGGAATCTTCCTAGAGAAAAACCATATCTTTTTCTTAAAAAACAAAAACTAGTTCATAAATCTGGTACCCACTGATAAGGGTCTCCCACAAACTGCCCTTACCAAGCCATGTGGTAGGTGGCAGAAGGCCACAGCTAACTATATACTGCTACTGTGTCAGGAGCAAATGATGACTTTTGAATGACAATGGGTGGAACCATTTTTGGCTTTGGGAAACCCAGTGTTGCAGGGATGAAGGAAAAATTCAGCATTTGTTCCTCTTTTGCTTTAGAATCCTATCAGCAACTGCTGAGTGGAATGAGATACAAGTCTTTTTTAGGCTTAAGGAGCCCAACTGGACTGGTACTGTATGGGGAATATGATTCAGAAACCATCATTTTAAAAAGGCCTGTCCTAAGAGGATACCCACAAGACTGTTACTATTTGGTGGGTGTTGGCCTATTATTAGGATATACTGACAGTGTTTTTTTTTTTTTTTAAGTTTTTGTTTTTTTATTTGAGAGAGAGAGAGAGCACGGGCACACAAAAGCAGAGGGAGGGACAGAGGGAGAAGAGGGAGCCTGATGCAGGGCTTGATCCAGGACCCTGGGATCATGACCTGAGCCCAAAGCAGATGTTTAACTGACTGAGCCTCCCAGGTGTTCCAGTTTTATAGTAAATATGTTAGTATTTTTAACCAAGGTTGTTTTTATTATACTGATGGCCAAGAACCCAAAAGACCAAGAGAAGACATTTTCAAAATTAAAAAAAAAAAAAAAAAGCATGAGATACATTGAAGTCAGGTGTTTGAGAAGATCTTCCACTTCAAAATGCAGCCACTTGTATTAAAAGTAGTATCTGACATTGTAAGTGTACAGATTCCCAAAGAGAAAACACAGTGGGTAGAAGTCTCTAAGCTGGGGTGTTATGTTATGAGAGCTCTGTTGTTACAGAAGCTACGGGCATTCAAAGACATCTACTGTTAGACAATCCCGCCTTGCTGGATGTATGAGCCCATTAGGATGCAGGATAGTAAGCTCTTGTTTAAGATTTTTTTTTTACGGAAGCAGCTGACAGAGCCATGTGAACTCTAGAGCAAAACCCTGGAACTAGTATTCTCACCAACAGCAAAGTGCCTGGCACAAACTGGAGGAAGCTCCACAAATGTTTACTGAATTAATTAATGCAATAAACCAGTATCATTTTCTAATGCAAGACTGCCAGAGTTGCTTCTGTATAAAAGACCACAGAAACCTACTTTTTTTTCCATTTGACCCTGGGGAATAATGGCAAGAACTTGCCTCGTCAAGTTCTTTCCCGGCCTTCTCCTACTCCCATCGTCCCCCTCACCCCCCCACCCCACTTTTAAGTTGTAAGCAGATGACCATCTTGGATAAATAGCAAACTATGAAGACTGAGCACACACAGGTGGAATGACTACAAAGTAGCAAGTTCTGTTTCTGCATGTGGAAACAATTGATATGTTCATAGAGCCTGGCATATAGTCAAATCAAACTCCTATACACTAACTTTGAAAAGTCAAAGATCTTAGATTTGACACCCATTTTTAAAAAAAAAATTATTTATTTATGTGACAGAGATCACAAGTAGGCAAAGAGGCAGACAGAGGTGGGGGGGGGGAGCAGGCTCCCTGCTGAGCAGAGAGCCCGATACGGGGCTCAATCCCAGGACCCTGAGATCATGACCTGAGCTGAAGGCAGAGGCTTAACCCTCTGAGCCACCCAGGCACCCTTGACACCCATTTTTTAAGGTCCCCTTAAGCTCTAGAATCACTTCTTCCATTTCCTGCTGCAGGGGTTGATGTTGTTTGTGTCTCAATTAGGTACCCTTCTTTCCTTCCTACCCCTATCCACTCTCCCCATCCAGCTCTCCCGACTGCTGTATACTATTTGTCTGGTTGGTTGCTGCTTCTTGTTCTGTGCCTGAATCCTAGAGATCAAGTAAATGGATATTCCAAATCATTTTTTCCTAGGCCCTAGAGTTTAGGATACGTAAGAGTGAATTACTTAGAGGATGTGCACCTTTATCTTTATAAAATAATATCTAATGTTTTCTAAAATGCTTTGTACTAATTTATACTCCCAGCAGGACTGTTTTAAAGTTACCTTTGCTCCATAACCTTGCCAACACTTACTATATTCTAAACTTTGAAATTTTGCTTTTTCCTCAATTATCATTCTTATGTTTTTAAAAAACTTCTTTGTCAACCATAAAAAAAAATAGCCATCTAGAGCAACTCTTTTCTACAGTTGGTCTGCTTTCATGAAGACGCTATGGATGATGTACTGAGAATGCAAGTGATGAGAAGCAAACCCATGTACGTTAACCTCTAAGAGCCCCAGAATAGCAATCTCGGGATTCAGAGAGCCAAATAAAAAGGTGTAAATCCATAAAAAAAAAAAACAAAAAAACCCACACACACAGCTAAACTCACCTGTTGCAAATTAAATGCCCAACTAACCAAACAAAACAGAGATGTTCTGAACTGTTTAGAACACAGTTGATATACTCTATTACTGCCCTTTGGGAATAGCTGATTTTAAATGCCATGCATTCAAAGAAAATTTGTTAGAAGCTGTAGCAATAAGTTAATCTCAGTGCCCACATGTAGCACTTACCTTCTGAAGTCCCTCTACAGTGGTAGGCAGACTAATTAAGTCTGCAGCTGACTTAACGTTGGCTTTGAGGTGGTTTACTGCAGAAGTCAACAGAGAAATCTGAAAGGAAGAGAGTAACAGTGAAAAGAGAATTTGGAGAATAAATACTTCCTGCACAGACTCAAGGTGCCCTTGGCTTTTATGTGTTTCTGTGATACAGACATTATACCTTGTCACCTCACAAGAGTAGAGGAACTGCAGCATCTTGGATAGAATTGAGATCTGGAAGGCAGCAGAAGTACCTCTTCCTTACCTGCCCCCATTTAAAAAAAAAATAAAGATATTTTTATTTATTCGAGAGATAGGGAGAGAGAGAGAGAGATGGGGAGAGAGAAAAACCCAACCAGATTCCATGCTGAGTGTGGAGCCCAACTTAGGGCTCAATCTCAGGACCTTGAGATCACAACCTGAGCGGAAACCCAGATTTGGACGCTTAACCAATGTGCTACCCCGGCACACTCTCCCTGCCCAATTTAAACACCAGTGCCAAAGAGGGAAAGGCAAGTATTATTCTTAACCCTACTCCTGGCAGCTACAAGATCCAAAATCTTGTTACTGAAAAGTTGCAGTGATTACAACACAATCCCTCAACAATTGGACAGGGAGAAAGCTAATGATCAAGAACCCCTGAAAGATTTCATTTTGGTAACAAATAACACCTTGGTTATTTACTGAACTTTTGTTCCTGACCAAGTGGGAACATATTTTATAAAGTAAAAGCCCATCATCACAAAATACAGTCTACAGGAACTTGTGCAACACTTTAAACTACTTGGAGATTCAGTTTTGGTTTAACAATGTGATTAATATTTCAAACTCAATAGCTCAACCAAAGTACTACTCTGTACCTAAAGGGGCTCCATAAATACCCACTGACATGCTGACTGATGCAGTACTTGTATTAAAATAGGAATTGAATAAAAAGCAAATGTGTCTTCCCTTCTGCTATGTAGGGGTAGAATTCTAAATGGCTAGACTTCTCTCTTGAAGGAGGACTGGGGGAACCTGTATAATACATAATTTCAGGCAGCAGAGATCATATCCTAACACCTTTGCAGTGTGGCTCAAAACATTCTTGAAAGAGTCTTAGTTCCAAACTGCTTTCCTGCCCCAAATTCTAGGATGAGGACACAGATCTACCGATAGCAATTATATTCTGAATGGCCTCACAGAGTAACCACTGAAGTTTCTGGCCACCTGTTATGTGCCTAATACTGTGGGAGGCAGCAGCAGATGGACAGCAGACAAAGTGAACCTGATCCCTTCTTTCCTTCAACCAGCGCTGGGTATCTCTGTGTTAGGCACTGCTGCAGGCACTGTGCAGACAGTGGCAAACAAGACCACGAGGTTTTACTCTCAAGGAGCTTACAGCCTAGTAGAAGGTGAAAGAAAAATAAAGAGGAAAAGTATCAGGTTAAGTACGAGCAAGGAATTTCAATAGGATTCCTGGAGCAAGCGGCAGCATGTTCTGAACCAGGAAGTCCAGTAAGAAGCCCAGGATCTCAGGCCTCTTTCCCTCTTGCCTTTTAAGAGGGACATATTCAGGAGCTTCAGACCATTTTTCATTCACTCATGACTCAACAAATGAGCCCCATTCCATACCAGTGGTGAAAATACAGTGATCTTGCAGTATTTACATTTTAGTGCAAAGAGACAGACAACTTTATATAAGAAAAACACAGGATGGTGGGGCGCATTAGAAGAAAATTTAAATAAGGTGACTTTAGATTGTCAGACAAGGAGATGAAATTTGAACTGAGATCTTTTTTTTTCTTTTGAAGATTTTTTAATTTTTTTATAAACTGAACTGAGATCTTAATAACAAGAAAGACTTAGTCAAAGACTGAATGAGTGCATTTCAGGGCAGAGGGAACTGCTAGGGCAAATGCCCCAGTTCAGGGAAGAGCTTGGCATATTTGAAGAACAGAAAGAAGGCTTGGTGGGAGGAACACATAATGTGAGTAAGAAAGGGAGAGGAGAAGGGAGACACAAAGAGGGGGAGATAGAAGAGTAGAGGTAGGTAGGTAACCTTTTTTTTTTTTTTAGAGATTTTATTTATTTGACAGATAGAGAGAGGTCACAAGTAGGCAGAGAGAGAGGAGAAGCAGGCTCCCCGCTGAGCAGAAAGCTGATGCGGGGCTCAATCCCAGGACCCTGAGATCACGACTTGAGCTGAAGGCAGAGGCTTAACCCACTGAGCCACCCAGGCGCCCCAAGACTTTTATATATAAAAATAAAGCAGGTTTCCTTTCTAGGTTAAATAGGTGAGTGTAGCATTAGGATATCAGTAGGGAACAACAGCATGAACAGGCCCAGGAATACCTTTTCTTCACGGTCTTTCTCAAAGTGACAATGACTTATTTATTTGTGTGATGACTTGATTAAAGATTCTGTCTTCCACTAGACTGTAAGCTCCATGACATACGGACCATGTCTATTTCAGCATTTTCCATAATATGCCCGGCACACAAAAAAGCATCAGTAAGTATTCACTGAATGAATGTATGGCTGAGAAAGAACACTGTCTAGGAGGGACAGTGAGAAGACTAACCTAAGCAGAGTAGAGGGTAGAGGC
This sequence comes from Taxidea taxus jeffersonii, assembly GCA_003697995.1. Taxonomy (NCBI): domain Eukaryota; kingdom Metazoa; phylum Chordata; class Mammalia; order Carnivora; family Mustelidae; genus Taxidea; species Taxidea taxus. Next base: position 35,523 of record RCUC01138291.1, on the reverse strand, counting down.
CAGGAAGGAGGAGATAAGCCTAAATAAGTAGTTAACTCATTTTTCTCACCAGTAAAATGGCTGGAACAATAAAAACTGTTTAACATTCATCTCACAGGGATGTATGAATGTTTTAAAATATGTCTATAAATTCTTTGATAGTCTTCCCTTCAACAGGTGGAACATTGTAATCCCCTTCCCTTGAATGTGGCCTATCCCCACTGATTCACTTTTAGCCAATAAAGTGGAAGTGAAAATGGGCAACTTTGGAAACTAGTTCGTTAAAAGCACCAGGGGTTCTTCTTTGCTCCCTTTTGGATCACTCACTCATGGAAGCCAGCTGCTGTGTTGTGACAACACACAAGCAGCCCAGTGGAGAAGCCCACACTGAGAGGAACTAAGAACTGTGGCCAATAGGATCTGGTGAAGATCCTCCAGTTGCAGGGAAGCCTTCAGATGATGCAGCCTTGGCCTAGACTTTAAAAGCAACCATAGAGAGATCTCAGCCAGAACTATTCAACTAAGCAGCTCCCAAATTCCTGACCCATAGAAACTGTGAGGCAATAAATGCTTCTTCTGTTAAGTCATTAAGTTTTGGGATAAAGGTAACACACAGACAGATGACTAATACAGGCCATGAGGATGAAATGAGATATATAACTAAAGCTCTTAGCATAGTACATGGTACAAACAAAATACCAAATTAGTGTTAGCTCTTTAACAGTGAAAATTTTTTTTATTTTTATTTTTTTAAAGATTTTATTTATTTATTTGACAGAGAGAGATCACAAGTAGACAGAAAGAGAGAGAGGGAAACAGGCTCCCTGCTGAGCAGAGAGCCCAATGCGGGACTCGATCCCAGGACGCTGAGATCATGACCTGAGCCGAAGGCAGTGGCTTAACCCACTGAGACACCCAGGCGCCCCAACAGTGAAATTTAATAAGCACTTAAAACATGTCATTCTCCATAAATGCTCTAAAATATTCAGACTAATCTTCAACATTCCAACTCTAGCCATTTAAAAACAAGATGGGTGAGAAACCTCAGCCCACAGGGAGATACTCTCAGCAAACAATAAACCTCTTTTAAGGTTTTTAAGGCTACTCTTTTAAAGGGTAGCGATTACATCACAGAGATTGTTTTAATCCACACCTTTAAAAAGATATGAATAATACCAAGGTTTGAAAAGGACTTAAGGGAAATAGGCATTCTTTTTTTTTTTTTTAATATTTTATTTATTTATTTGTCAGAGAGAGAGAGCGGGAACAAACACAGGCAGACAGAGAGGCAGGCAGAGGCAGAGGGAGAAGCAGACTCCCTGCTGAGCAAGGAGCCCGGCGTGGGACTCGATCCCAGGACGCTGGGATCATGACCTGAGCGGCTGCTTAACCAACTGAGCCACCCAGGCGTCCCAGGAAATAGGCATTCTTATGTATTGTTAATGGGAATGTAAATTGGAGAAGACCTGTAAGAAGGTTACCAAGGAGTACATATCAAAATTTGAGTGGTTAGGGAGTCTGGGTGGCTCAGTTGATTAAGTGTCTGCCTTTGACTCAGGTCATGATCCCAGAGTCCTGAGATCGAGTCCCCCATCAGGCTCCTTGCTCAGCAGAGAGTCTGCTGCTCCCTCTGCCCCCCAACTTCTGCTCACTTGCTCTCTTTCTCTCTCTCTGGCAAATAAAAATAAATAAATAAAAATTTGAGTGTTTATATCCTTTAATTTAGCAATTCCATTTCTAAAACTCTATCTACACATTACTTGCTCATGTACACATAGATATATGCACAACAGAATCTACTGCTTCCCTACTTGTAATAGTAAACCCTAGAATCCTGCCAAATGTCTACTAAGGATGAGGAGATATGTTCAGTGAACAAAGGAAGTTGTGAAATAATATACAGGGAATAACTCCATCCATTTGGTCTCTCACACACACATACACACACACTAATGCATAAACTAATTCTTACTAAAAGCTATTAAGATTTTCACAGAAAGGAGGCTAGAAGAATGCAGTCCAGACCAATGGCAGTGGACACCTATGGGGACTGGAAATGTGTGTGATGGGGGAACACACAGAGATGTGCATTGAAGGGAAATTTTCTTAAGGAGTTCCTTATGTATTTTATTGTTTAAACCTTATGTAAGAATACATGCATATATTAATCATAAAATTTTAAAGACAAAAGATGGGAGAGAAATACACACATAGAAAAAAGATACCATGACTCTGGAAGCATTTAACAGATTTCCTAGGCTGGCCCTTTCTTCCATGCCCTTCACTGGGCCTTCCAAGACTATCTTAATTGCTTAGTAATAAAGTGGGAGGAAGGAAGCCTTCCCCAGGTATGTTTAACTCAGTGCCCCAAAGTATATATACAATTGACTCAATACCAACTTGATGGGCAAGAATACAGTAATTCCAAATGCCCTATCAATTATGTGGTTATCTTTTGGACACCTAAGGGAACAAACTGCTTCCACTGACAACTGGCCAGATCCTAAAAGACACAAGTTGTGTTTTGGGTGGAGTGATCTAGGTAGAAACTATTCTCCAAGGTACTACAAGATCCTGAAGCTAATCAGAAGCATCTCAAGAATGGTAATGCCCTACCAAATGGCCAGTGTGGCTGGAGGCAGCTATCACTTCACCCAAAACCAGAGGAGCAGGTGCAAGTCAATGCAAGTAGGATAAGGTGAAGTATCGTTCCACTTCTGCTCGTCCGCCAAACACCCCAGGCCTTGGGTATCAGCCGCTTCCCTGAAAGAGTATGCCCTGGAGAGCTGACCATTAACTCTCTAAATACCAAACATCACTTAGGACTTCTTACTCATTCACAAGACCTGAACCCCACAATCACTAAGAGTCAGCTACATTTTCAAACTGCAAAGCCGGATTCCATCTTTCAGCATTCCTCTTGTGAGAGTGAAGAAAAGTCAGTATTTGTGGAAAAGTACAGCAAAGCTACATGTGTAACTAGAATGGAGAGACAAGGGGCACTCTCCTTTTACTGCTCTAGTCTCTGATATTCTAGAATATCAGATCAGATTCAAGCACTACAGAATCTCTCTCTAAAAGTCACACAATGACTGTCTGTCAAATAAATAAAAATAAAATCTTTAAAAGTCACACAATATAGTTCGAAGAGTCTAAAAAAGTTGAATTAAGAAGAAACCATTAAGAAAAAAACCCCACATTCCTGCCAAAAGATGAATCATGACTTTTATGCATATTATATGACTTTTCATTAGCAGAATTAAAAATAACTACTGTAGACCATTTGCTTATTAGACCATTTTATACTATAAAGCCTGAAACGCTGCCCTTTTTTTTTACTTTGGGGTTAAAATTAAGGATTCTTTAAATAGTAAGTAAAAGAGTTACTAAAAAAGATAATCATCAATGATGAATGATTATGAGCCCTAATAGGGATCTGACACCTTTCAACTTGATCTACTGAGCACCTACTGCATCCTTAATATAAAGATGTAAGGCAGAATGAAAAACTGGAAAGAAAACAGGCTCCTAGGCCTTAAATATTTTAATATTAGCACTGCTACACAGCTGTGCAACCTTGAGCCAACAGTTTAACCTCTTTGAACCTAGTTTTCCTATCTGTAAAATGGAGATAACCACCTCCTATTTCATAGGGCTATTGAAGCAAAAGAGGAGATCTCACATGTAGTGCATCTAACTGTGGCCTGCACAAAGAAAACATTTAATGAATGGCAGCTATCATCTTAATTGTTCTCATCATTGCCATCATCATGCTTAAAACTCACAAGTTCTAGTGTAATTAGAGGCATAGACAAATAACTATCATATAAAGTATCAGGACTGAGTGCCAAGAGAAAGAGAGCATACAGAAGGGCACTCAGGGTCCTTCTTGATATGGCTCTTGCTGACATATCCTTACTTCTGGCCTCTTTGCACCAAACTTAGCTATAATGAACTACTAAAATTCCCCGAATGCGCTGTTTTTCATTTGTCTTTTCTTCTCGACATGCAGTAAATTCTCATTATTCATAATAGCTATGCTCTAGAAAGTTGCAGCAAACACTGAATTAGTGAATACTGAACCACTGCTCCTAAGGGAAGTATAGGGTTAGGTTCTTGAGAGCTGTCTGGTCACATTTTTGTCAACTTTGTTTTATAGCTGTTTCTATTTAAAGACATCTTATTAAATATACATTGCTGAACTCATGCCTGAAGCTGATCTAACACATGTATTTTCTCTGTGAGACACATCACAGCCTTGGGACGCCTGGGTGGCTCATCGGTTAAGCCTCTGCCTTCATCCCAGGGTCCTGGGATAGAGCCCTACATTGGGCTCCTTACTCAGCAGAGAGCCTGCTTCCCGGTGCCTATATGTGTTTCTGTGCTCTCTTTCTGACCAAAAAAAAAAAAAAAGGAAAAAAAAAAGAAACATCACAGCCTTCTTGCACTTAGGAATACTAGATAGTACTTGAGCACTACGCTAGGGGTACATGTCAAGCACTGTTGTCACCAAAAAACCCCATGAAGTGTGAAAACATGGCAGTAAATATAGTTTGAAAAGGAAACCTGTTTATAGTATGACAGCTGAAACAAGGCAGAGTGCCACCTTGCTTGACATCAACTGGAAATGTCTGTGCTGGGTGACTCAAATATTTTGCCACTGTACACCTGTCGGTGAAGGACTACAAAAGCACCACAAGTACAGATTTTGGGGTTACAAATTTTAGCAAGTAGTTGAATTCACAAATGTGGAATCTGCAAATGAAGATCAACTCTACTCATGTTTTACCTATGACACCCATCTCTCTTTCTGCAGAATTCCCCTGGCCAACTCTTATGTGCCCTTCTCAGGACTCAGCTCATGATGGGAGAGAACCCTGCCTGGCCCTAGCCATTCTGGTTAGATACATCCTTAAAAGTGTCCCCCTAGCACTCATCTGGACCTACTTCTTATTGCCCATAAGGCTGTTTTACAATTGTTTACTTTTCTGTCTCCTCCATTTGGCTATAAGAGCCTTGGGGATAGGAATCATCGTTTTTTGGTTTTGAATCCAAGGCCTAACTCTATAAAAAAACAGTTCATTAAGCATTGGTTGAATTGACAGTCTTCAAAAAAGGAGGAGGACACTCCCTGTACTGGTAGAGAATGGCTATGGGTATGAAATCAGAGGTTTCATGAATAAAACAAAAGTAAGCAGGATTTTTAACTATTAGTTTAAAAGTTTTCAATATAAAATTTGATTTTAACTTATTTCAAACTAATGGCTTTTTTTTTTTTTTTTCCAGTTGGCATTAATTTCAGCTTACATTGGGCTAAGGACAGTTCTTGTTAATTGATGTACTCCATTTTCTTAAGCCACTTTGAATTGCTTTTTAAAAAATAATTTGCCAATAAAAGCATCTTAACTGACAGTTAACCTTAGATAGAGAAACATAGAAATTAAATACTGATTTTATTTTTATACCTATTCTGATTTAGGACAAATGCCTTTTACTTGAAGAGACCATCAGATATGTGTAACAGTAATTTTAGAAAATCACTCAGAGAGCAATGAGCTCCCCTTGGACCAACACGAAGCTCACTGCACTACCATCAGCCTCCTGCGCCCATGTCAGCTTCTGGCTGGTCTCAGCAGTCAGTCCCCTCAGCTCTGAAGGTCTAGGAGACTAAAATGGAAAGGGTTTCAGTTCAGTCTCTCCCTGTTTTATATATGAAGCCCTGGGACTGGAGTAAACTTTTCCTGCATACCTGCCTTCCCAGGTACTTCTTGCATTAAAACTAAGAGCCAATCCAAGAACAAAATGATTCTTTTGTTGCTAGATTCCTGGTTAAAGAGAATTCAAAGCCAAAATATGGAGGGGAAAAAAAAAGCCAAAATATGTAGCAAAGGTTTGAAAATCTGTATGTCCTCTCACACCGAGTACCAATTTCCCCTTTTGATTCTTCCCACAATGCTGATTTACATGAATGAGATGAGGAATAGTTGACATTGACTTTTCATCTTGAAAGATTTCATCCCTGCCTCAGAACAGTGATCTCCGTGATGGACTCTCTCAATGGAATCCACGGTTTGCCCCAGTGAGAAATGCTAATGAACTATTTCTCAGTGCTTCACTGTGGTCTATTTTCACTTGATATAATCTCTGACCAAAGTGCTAATTTGCTCTGTCAATAAAAGCAAGGCCACAATTTATCCTATTATTTTTACAAAAGGGAGTGAACACTGGCTTCTCCCTAATTACTGAGAATCCAAAGATAAAGGATAACAAGCAAATAGTGGGTGCTACAGCCCATCAGTTATTTCATCAGTAATTTAAAGAAGTGAAACAGAACTGAATAGGAAATAAAATATCGCAAGGCAAACTAAGGTAAGTTATTGTTTTCAGAAACTTTTATTTTAGTTATACATATATGTATGCAGGTATGTGTTTATTCGGTAATGACATAAAACATTTCTTTTTTTTTTTTTAAAGATTTTATTCATTTATTTGTTAGAGAGAGAGAGCGAGCGAGCACAGGCAGACAGAGTGGCAGGCAGAGGCAGAGGGAGAAGCAGGCTCCCTGCCAAGCAAGGAGCCCGATGTGGGACTCGATCCCAGGACGCTGGGATCATGACCTGAGCCGAAGGCAGCCGCTTAACCAACTGAGCCACCCAGGCGTCCCGACATAAAACATTTCTTTTTGTGAGTTCCAGGAGAATTCTGAAAGCCACTGCTGCAGGCCGCTGACTCTTGGCCTTAAGTGCTGACCTGCCACACTCCCCCACTGCTGCTCAGAGCTGGCGGTAGCTTCGGAAATGTGTGTAAGGGCTTAATTCCAGCATGGCACTCCCTGTCAGTGGCTGGATTCTGGATTCTGAACTTTGAGACTCCCTTCTGAAGAACAGAGTATCTGCTTAGCCCCAACAAAGATGGTATATTTATTTATTTTTTTAAAGACTGACTGATTGATTTGCCAGAGAGAGACAACGAGAGAGCACAAGCAGGACAAACCCAGAAGGAGAGGGAGAAGCAGGCTCCCTGCTGAGCAGGGAGCCCAGTGCCTTTGTGGGGCTCAGTCCCAGGACCCTGGGCTCACAACCTGAGCTGAAGGCAGACACTTAACTGACTGAGCCCTGCGGTGTATCTGTTTCTAAGCACTCCACAGGGGTACCATTCCTCTGGTGCTTGAGTCTTCTTGCCAGTGTACATCTTTTCTAACTAAACTGCAAAAACTGAGGACAGAGGCTACAGGACCTACTGACAACTCTAGTGCCTGATACATAGGAGATGCTCAATTAACATTCTCTGTATTAGCCCCTTCCCTCTGTCAGAATCCCTCTTTTGGAATCAATGCCTACTGAGATCTGGTCAACTTAGGGACTGAAAAAGTTTTTGCTCTAGGCTTCCTTGCTTGGCCAAGGTATTTAACCAACTCTAACCAACCAACTCCTCCTGTGTGAATCTAAAATAACTATCATTAGCTGCAGATGGTTTACAGGCTTGTTTTACTATAGTACCACGCACAAGCTGCATCTGTGAGTTTGTGAACTCTATTAAACCATATAAGCTCTTATTACCTAATACAAACAGACTACCTATTTTTGTTTGAGATCAGAATGACATTCTGTTTGATACCTACACTACTCCCTAGGAAAAACTGACTCAAGAATTTCCAAGTCCCTCCAAACTACTCATAAAACCATTCCTTTGCAGAAAGGGTTAACATTTTATATATTTGGTAATGTATTACTATTACCCATTTTACCTGACCTTAATGTGCTGGATCACAGTATGTCAAACATCATCTCAAAAAGTAAAACAATCAGAAGTGAGTGCTGCTCTATACCTACAAATTCATACTAAACAAAACTAAACATTCACAGCTTACAAAGAAATAAAATCACACATTTGTTACCTGCTTATTCATTTCTGTGATATTTATCCAGACTTTGTTCAAGCCCAGCTCCCCAGATTCAATCTTCTCGAGTTGCTTTTGTTCGCTGAGTAGTTCTTCATTAAGTTTGGGAATTTCTTGGAATGAGCTTTTCTGATTAGATTCCACTAAAAGCAAAAATAAGAATAATAATAACCATAGCAATTAAGGAGGTTTGTGATTAGTCAAGTGGAGATTTGTAAACCTTACTCCATTAATTCTCAAGGTGATGTCAAAAATTATATCCCTAAATGCTTAAATCTAACTTTCTTTATCCTCTCTCAAACTGGTCAAATGCAAGAGGGTTCTTAACCACCTTTCAAATGCTGTTATGAAGATTACGATTTTAAATTTTTTCATAAACAGCAAATAGTGTTTTCTTATATCTTAAATCAACCCAAAAGCCCAAAGTGAAACAAGATAAATGAACACCATAGGTGAAGTGTAGGGTAATATCTGGCTTTTCCTTTGGGAAACAGTATCTCCTGATTGGTTTAGAGATTTGCCAGCCTAAAGGCAGAGGCCTGAAAGAGTGCTTTCTCTTCTGTCTTTAAAGATATTTTTCCTTTTCATGAAAAATAAAATACTGATCATGGCTGATCCTCCAGAATAAAACCCACATCATTTTTTTTAAAGCCACAGATTGCCTGATTAGTTGTTACATACTTTCTTTAAAACCAAAAAAACCTGGCATACGGGAAAGATATAAAACAATTTACTAAAGTTTAAGTGCCATGATTTTTTTTGTTGTTGTTGTTGCTCCTCTCTATAGGGTCAGCATTTAGAATACACCTGGCACATTTTAGGCACTCGTTAAGCATCACTAACTGCATAAATCTGGCCTTTGCTTACCTCCCTACCACATTTTGCATCACTTTACCTTCCTCTTCAATCTAGTGGATTTTCCAGACATGCCAACCTCTTTAAGTCTCAGTGACTCTGTACACAGTATTCTTTCTGCCTAGATGCCCTTGGCTTGGCCCTTCTCCATTTCTGTTACCTTAGCCTAGTTATTTCCTTTTAAGATTCACCACAAATAGCTGGGCTCCCATCTTGGACGCCCACCACCACCACTGCAAACTCTATCAAGCACTTAACACACTGTGCTGTAACTATTTACTCGCATATCTCCTTCATCAGACTAAGAGAGACAGAGAATCACTTAAGGACAGGGACCAGGACTTATTTCTGATGTATTTCCAGGGCCCAGTACAGTGCCAGGTACACAGAAGCACTCTAATGCTTGTCCAGGGAAATGACTGTAGGGTATAAAATGGAGTTAGCGTTGTCCTATTAAGTTAAACAAAGAAAATTCAATCAAACAAACTCAACAACAAAAAAATCCCCACAAAAATCGGGGGCAGGGTGGTGGAGGTGTCCCTGCCAGAAACAAGCCCACTCTCTCAAAATTCAGAATTATTAAAAAAGAAAATTAGATATTTTTATTTTTTAAAAATATGCATGAAAGGATTTCTGTATAAGTAAAAGATTTCCCTCAGTGCTTTTACTGTAACATTTGATTTACATCAGTTTGCAGGAATACATGCATCTTACAGAGTAAGAACATTCTGTGAGTCCAAATACAGCATTTCAATGATTTTCTTCTACATTTTCAGTGAGGCTGTAAAACTTATCCCATACATGTCTGCCATTCTCAGGGGGTCAAATGTCCCAAGAGCGGGGGTGAGGGTGGGAGTAGAAGCAGAACGTGGAAGTGTTAGAGGAAATAAGACAAAACATAAACCTGGGTTACAGTTATTAACTAACAAACATATTAAGCTGAAAAGCCCTGAAAACTCTCTGGATAACTTAGAATTCTATGAGCCAAGAGAGGATAATTTTCATTATATGACTTGGGGCTTTTTAGGAGCCAGTAGCCAAGTCAAGGCACTTTGGCTACATAAATGGGAGGAAGTATAACAAACAACTTATGATTATAATTTATGTTCTTCCAACATGGAAAGCAACTCATTTAAAATCTAGTACATTAATACTCAAAAGAACTTACCTAGCTCTTTTCCTGATCTGATCTCTAAGATCAGGAAGTAGAGATTTTTGCACACACTCTTTAGACAGAACACATAAAATGCTAACAGCAATATTTTATACTTGAATGGCTTTAGTTTGCAATAAACTTTTATGTAATCATTCAAGTTGTTACTGAATCCCTATCATGTGCCCAGCCCTGCATTCAGCACTAATGCATGCCAAAGACCCTGAAGCTCTCAGTCTGCGGGGGTGGGGCTGGGGCAAGGAGTTGTTACAGAATAACTACACAGTGGGATGGATGGTATGACAGAGAGATACCCAAAGTGTTCTGGTGGCATAAATATGTCCTTGGGTTTTATAGGTGGGAAAATGTAGGCTCAGAAAGAATAAGGGACTATCCACACTTTATAGCTAGTAATGAGCAACCCAGGATTCCAGAGTCAAACCTTCTGCTCTTAGGACCAGCACTCTTTCTAGTATACTCCAGCTGTCAGACACTTACACCCTAATGCCCTCCTTACTACAAGACCATTTTTAAGTTCTGTACTAAATGACCAAACTGCTACCCTGGCCGTCTGACCAAAAAGGAAATGGCCTGGTTTATTCTTTCTTCTCTTCTGAATTCTTTTCCTCCTACTCTTGCGTTCCATTGTTGAGTGACAGGGAGAGATGGTTGAGAACAGAATCTTCCTTAGAATAATTGTGGAGGTTTTCTGAAGTACTTGGTTCTGGAAAGAATACTGAACTAAGTTTCAAGAATGATGAGTACCTTCAGCTTAAGGATCAAGTTGCTCCTTGACCATAAGGAAAAATATCAACGCTATCTGCTTTGCTTTCTATTTCAGATATTTCAGCAATCCTGCCTCTTTCCTGACAAGTGTCTTTGAAAATTTACTGAAATAAAGAACAAGGGCTCTGAATTTCTCAAAAAGGTATGAAAGCCAGACCAGTAGGTGGTCTTCTTTGAATCTGTGACTTCCACTGACCTCTTGAAAAACAAGAAATAAGGGACGCCTGGGTGGCTCAGTAGGTTAAGCAGCTGCCTTCGGCTCAGGTCATGATCCCAGCGTCCTGGGGTCGAGTCCCGCATTGGGCTCCTTGCTTGGCAGGGAGCCTGCTTCTCCCTCTGCCTGCCACTCTATCTGCCTGTGCGCGCGCACTCTCTCTCTCTCTCTAACAAATAAATAAATAAATAAAATCTTTAACACAAGAAAAACAAGAAATAAAAATAAACTTATTGAAATATCTAAAGTAGAAATATAATTCAAAGAAAGACTATTTAAGCTTAACAAGACTGACCTCATTCACTCAAGATGATGATTTTCACAAAAAACTCTTGGGCAAGTGGTCCACAATGGTTCAGCCAATGGACTGACTATGCCCCAGGCTCCACCCCCAGAAATCCTTGCTTTAGACATTACAAGACTGGCATTTCTACTGCAGCAAACGAAAGACAACAAAGCAGCTGACTGACAACTCCAAATCTGCTTCATTCAGCTGGCTGACAAATGTAGTCAGGGTCCCAGGGGACTGTTGCTCAGTGGTAGAAAGCAGGTCTCACAGTTCAGGGTACAAGTCCTGGCATCTTCTGAATATAGTGTTTCCAGGGATTGGTATTAGCAAATGATCAACAAATATTTGTTGACTGACTGCCAGGTCTATGACCTGTGTACACTTCAAATATACATTTCTTTTTTTTTTAAACAAAGTCTTTTTTTTAAGATTTTATTCATTCATTTGACAGAGAGAGATCACAAGCAGGCAGAGAGGCAGGCAGAGAGAGAGGAAGCAGGCTCCCTGCTGAGCAGAGAGCCCCATGCAGGGCTCGATCCCAGGACCCTGAGATCATGACCTGAGCTGAGGGCAGGGGCTTAACCCATTGAGCCACCCAGGCGCCCCCCAAATATACATTTCTAAAAATAGAAATTTCCCTGAGAAGCTCAGCCAAGGTATAAGTTACATGGCTGTCCTGTAAACACAGAATAGAGCAGTCAGAGAAAGGAGTCCCTGGAGGGCAGAAGTGAGCAATGTTTTGAAATGTATAAAAAAATGATTGCTATATGTGATCAAAATAAGCTGTAGCACAAACCTAGTAGGCCCAATTAATTACAGAGAGATGAGGGAACAGACAGGGGTCTTTAACGATTATTCATAGTTAAATACTGTTTCTGAGAACCTTACTTCCAAGTTATGATTACCACTTACAAAGAAAAAACACTGGCTTTAAAAAAATTTTGCATTTCTGGTATGGACAATCGTTAAAGAAGGAAATTAACTAGAATACAAAATCTTATTCTTTCTTGTACTGTACTCTGATTCCACCAGTTGACTAAAACATATAGGTCAAGATGATTCTGGCAGAGAACTGTGATTTATCCAATTCCTTTCCTTGAATCAGAAGAAAACCAAAATTAGTATTTCAACATTTTTTCAAGCAACATCAGTAAGAACATCATTAACACAGTAATTAAAGGTGAGCTGTCCCAGGTCAGGTTCGGAACTAGCAAGGCAAAGCTGGGGTGAAGGACAGCCTGGAAGTTGTGATCTCCTAAGACTTAAGATGGGAAATGAGGACACAACTCTGATTACAGTTCTGGGGCCAGATTTTGCTATCACCTTGGGAAAGCCTAGTGGTCAGTTTCCCCATGTGCTAATGCTGCTAACCTTGAGGCATCTGTGATTAACTTGAAACTGGTTCTTTAGCTTAGAAAAGCTAAAACCCTGAGACCTAGAACCAAAGATTTGTGTTGCTAAAGGAAGAGAGGTCAAATGTGGTTGAAGCTACTATGCAAACACACCTTTCAGATAAAGTACCTTAGATGTGGCAAAATACAACTTTCTAATTTAGAATATATGAAACTCTTGAACATAAAAAGTCTCTTAAGCTTTAAAACTCATGAGACAAGGGCGCCTGGGTGGCTCAGTGGGTTAAAGCCCCTGCCTTTGGCTCGGGTCATGATCCCAGGGTCCTGGGATCGAGCCCCACATCGGCTCTCTGCTCAGCAGGAAGCCTGCTTCCTCCTCTTTCTCTCTCTCTCTGCCTGTGCCTCTGCCTACTTGTGATCTCTGTCAAATAAATAAATAAATTCTTTTAAAAAAATAAATAAAACTCACGAGACAAATATTTATTTGTGATTTGGTACACAGTAAGCACTCCATAAATGCTAGCTATTATTATTGTCCATTCCATACAATTTTTCTTAAGGAGGAAACTGTCTGACAAATACTCCCACATGGCCCTATGAGGAGGAAGGAAATAGCCTGATGTTGGTACTGCCACTTTATACTTGGGGAAGTATACTTGGCAAAGTATAAAGTGGCAACAGGTGGAGGTTGACCAAGGTTCTAGACTCCTGGACCTTAGTACTTCCTTTCTGCACTTTAGGTGTGGACTGCAATGCCAGTATTTCAGATGCTATTTGTCCTGATGGTGCATAAGCACTATTTTTGCTTGTGGGTTTAAAAAGAAGCAAACAAACAACTGTTCCCATATTCAAGCTGACAGCTAAGAAAGAGTATAAGAAGGCTGGAAGGAATATATAATTGTTTCATCAGAATGAGCAAAACTCTTAATTCGGCATGGTCCACTTTGTGTGAACCTAGAAGCAAGATAACACTCTGAAAAGGGCAACCACTTACTTGTTCTAAATTTTTCCTTGAGGGCATCCAGATCCTCCTTCAGGGCAACTTGCATCCACACCAAGCCAACGCAGGCCACAACACAGGCGGCAAGGATGACAAAAGCACAGAGGGGATAACAGATCTTGCAGCATCGTAAATAGTCTCCCCTGATCATAAGAACAAATTCAACCAGGAGTACAAGAGTGATTATGAGTACAGCTGTATTAGGAATACAATACATGTTTCACCATATAGCTATTTACCAGGGAACACTGGGTACCACATTCTTAAATCTGAACAGCAGGTTGAAAGTGACTAAATAAGATGACTTATGAAGAGCTCATCTTTTGGACACAAGGGTTTCAAACTTCACATGACACAGAAAGAGATCCTGTGGGCACTGCAGCCCAAAAACCTCATCACGGATTTCCCCCAAGTTCAGGAACAAGTTCAGGTTAGGGAAGTGTCACTTTCCCCAACAAGTTCAGGTTAGGGAAGTGTCAGGATCAGAGCGTCTCTGCAATAAATCACAGCACTGTAATTTACCTATCTATTTCTTGATTTCTAACATGTATCCTCCAGTGGAGCCTGTTTCAGATTACTGCAGTTTTACTGCAAATGGATGAAAGAAACCGGCACTGCAGGTTTAAGTGGACACCTGGTGCATTCTAGCTTATTGGCCTAGAAGGCAGGAAACATGGAAAGGTGTTAGATTTCACACCAAACTTCAAACAGCACTCAAACTCAACAGGGCAGTAAACAGTAAACAGTAAACAAACTCAACAAGGCAACTATTCCAGTGGAACTGTTCCATTTCATCAGACCTTCATATCCCAAATCTAAGATCTCCCTTAACTACTTAATCTGATGAAGCTCATTAGAAACCAAACTCTTCCTTTAACAAAATAAAAGGACAAAGACATTTCAAACAAACAGACCAAAAAACCTCAAAGGATTTAATCTGTCTCAGCACCCCAACCTTCTGCCTAGCCCTTGCTTCCACATCCTCAGGCCAATATTCTTTCCTTTCAGTGTGCTCCCTGAGAGGGTCCAAGGACACCTTCAAGGTTCCCTTCAGCCTTTTCCCGCCCTGGGACCCAATTCTCAATGTCCTCAAAGCTCACTACTGGATTTGCCTAGGGGGCTGCACCATCTAAAAGTGGTTTGGTAAGAAGTTGCCTCTTCTTTTTGTTTCCTACTCTCCACATACTCTCAAGGCTCATACTTTTAAGTTCCTCACCATTTCACCTCACTTTCAAGATCTGGACTCATCAAGAGTGCAAAGAATAACCTGAAGTATTAAAGTTCCTGTCTCTACTACTACACGTTTTAAAAAGTTCTAGCTTCTTTGCTCCCGGGTACCTATTCTTAGCTTTCCTGACACTCCCAACTTGCTCTCTCTGGGCTCTTGGCACATTCCCCAAGTCAATATCGCTACCCTGGATTCAGAGTTCTTCATACACTTAGAGACAGATCTCTAACTTATCCTTCATTCAGAACCTGAGCATATCACCTTAACATCTTCCTGTTTGCCGCCCAAGGTCTACACCTTTTTTCCTTTCTAAGAACACCCTTCTCCTTCCTTTCAATCTTCCCCATTGGTAGTATAAGGAAATGCCTTTTCCCCACCCCACCCCTCACCACTGCATCACTCACTTGACAAAGCGAGATCGATTTCCAACTAAGCCGAATTCCTCTTCCTCTTCGGAGCTGGATTCAGAGTCTGAGTCCGGAGGCTCAGTGCGAAGAAGGCGGTGGCCTGAACCTTTCTTGGGCTTCTTTCTCCGACTGTCCCCAGCCAAGCCGATCAATGCATTGAGCTCTTTGCGCTTTTTCATCTTTTTGTGTGGGGTGAGTGGTGCACCCACTCCTGAGCTGCCAGGTTCGTACCCGACGCCCAATTCTCTCGCTGCCTTGGAGCTGCCTTCCAGGGTGGGGAATCTGGGCAAGAGCCCTGGGTCACTCCCACCCAAGGGTGGGACTGACCAGATCCGCTGGGGGCTAGAGCCTGGAGCCCAGAGGAAAGTGGAACTCAGATGGGTGGGGGAGGTCACATAGAGATGGCCAAGGAGCTAGTGATAAAAACGGGTAAGGCTCTGGGCATGTAGTCTTTGATAAGCGGGTGGCAAGGGAAGCAATCTTTATCTCTCAATAGGTAGGTTATATTTCTAAGTGTGTTCCGGGAGCTGGGGAAGGACACGCAGATGGGTGTTTTGGCCTTCCGGGGCAGGACTTCCAGTAGAGAGCGAAAAGAAACTTGTTCTTGATGGGAGAACAAGGGGAGATGCAGAGCTGAACAGTGAGAACGCGCTAGTCGCTCCCTAGCTGGAGAAGTGGCAGTAGAAGAGGGCTCGAAGCCGCTACAACCCGACACAGTTTGGGGGCCAAAGAAAAGGACCGGGTCTTGGGGTGATCACCGTTCTCCGGCCTCCGCCTTTAGTTTGAAGGGGCCCGAGACTGAGGAAGGCCTAAAACACGGCTCGGAGGGCTCAGCTTGCCAACTGCCAGTCCCGCACCTGGGAGACCCCAACCCTGCTGTCTGGGCCGGGAGGGTAGCGCGGCGCGGAGGGGCGACGGCGGCTCAGCCCACCTGAAGCGCTCCCGCCGAGTTTGAGGTGTTCTGGCGACTCTTGGCAACTCACACGCGCCGCCTCCACTCCAGCCGCGAGTCCGGCCCCCACTCCGGTTGCAGCCGCAGCTGCTCCCAACTAGCTGGTGGTGGTGGTGGCGGCGGTGGCCGCGGGCTCCAAACCCGGGCCATCGCTCCAGCCCCAGATCACTTCCCCTTTGGCAGCAGCTGCCGGCACCGCCTGCCAGTAAGCCGCGCTTCCATTGGCCCTCCGCCGGGTGACGTCACACCAGGGGCGCTAGATGCGGTGGGAGGCGGGGCGTTAAAGGGGCGGTGGCTCCGGCGAGGGCTGGGTCCCGCCTATCGGTTGAGGAGGCCCCGCCCCCAGGAAGGCTGCCTGGGCCCTGCCCCTCACCTGTCCTGGGGCGGAGTCTTTCACCTGGAGCAGGGATACCTGCTCCTAGCAAAACACTCAGCTGCTTGACCTGCTTGGAAAGTTCAGAAGCTGCCAGATCCCCAGTTGTGATCTGGGCTGACACAGTCCAGAGGCTCCGCCCTTCTGACTCGCTTGCTGTTTGTGAAAAATTTAGGCGTGTTACAGATTAATGACCCAGTTGAACACATTCATTCATTCCATAAATATTTATTGAGAGCTTACTACTTGTCAGGGGCAGCTCTGGCACTGGGGACACAGCGATGAACTAAATAACCACCTGCCTTCCTGTGTAGGATTGCCAGGTTTAAACACACACACACACACACACACACACACACACAGGACACCAGGAAAACTTGAATTTCAGATCAACAACGAATTTTTTTTCAAAGTATAAGCATATTCTATGCAACATCTGGGACATCTTCATAATGAAAGTTAATTCTTTTTTCATTTTTAAATTTTTTCTAAAAGATTTTTATTTATTTGACAGAGAGAGACACAGTGAGAGAGGAACACAAGCAGGGAGACTGGGAGAAGGCGAAGCAGGCTTCCTGCAAGGAGCAGGAAGCCTGATGCCGGGCTCTATCCCAGGACCTTGGGATCATGACCTGAACTGAAGGTAGACCAAGGTGCCCCAAAAGTTAATTCTTTTTTAAAGCTAAAATTCAAATTTAACTGGATGTCCCATATTTTATCTGTGAACCCCATTTCTGCAGCTTATACTTTAGTGAGAGGAGAGCAACAATAGGCAAATACATTAAATGTCAGGAGGTGATGAATGTTATGAGGAAAATTGAAATATGATAAAGGGATAGGGAGTGGCTCATGATAAGGGGACATTTGGTCAGATACCAACCAGGAGGAAAGAAGGAAGGCAGTTGTGCAATGGCCTTGAAGAAGAAGGGACCTGGAAGATCTGGTGTGGCCGGACCCAAAGAACAAAGAGGAGAGAGGCAGGAAATGAGAAAAGCATCAAGGGCCAGATCTTGTAGGACTTTATGGACCATAGATCATAGGCCAAGACTTTGGGAAACCACTGGTGCTTAAAGCTATGTCAAAATTTCAGAAATAACAGAAGTAAAACCAATGGATCATGGCAGTGGTAATTAGTAAAAGTGTATTGTACACACACCAAAAAGCCAGTTTGCAAACTAGAAGCACTCAAACCCAAACTTAGAATTAGGCTCAGGAGAGTATCGTTACAGAAAAGCTTATATAGTGATAAAATAGTGGCTGTTTATTCTTCACAGTGATTGATTATAAATATTAGAATTTTCTTAAGTGATAGGGAATTGGCCAGTGGTTACCTCTACCAACCTTGGGAAACAGTTTTAGTTTTGCTTATGGTTTTTAGAGGCACAAGCAAGAAATAACCCAGATCAAGTTAGCCTTGATAACTTAAAGCTAGATGAAGCTTTGTTTGCATGATTAGGCTGGTTTTGTCTGCCCAGGGAATTTTCAAGGTTGGTCTCCATTTGTTTTTTATTTGAAAAATCTGCCTCCCTTGGTCATTGTCTCAGCACCCTGAGAGCATGACCAACCAGTAGAGCATTATTCTCAATTACCACCACTGATATAGTCAGGCTGAAGAATCACACATTCTGTGTTTCCACTAGTTGAGTCATCAGGCTAGAGGGCCATGTAGTTCCCATCTTCATCATTTATGTGCTTATTGCTGATTTCATCCATTTCTCTGATCCTGATGGTTACCATTTGGCATATGAGTGGCTGCTGGCAGGCATTTAAAAACCTCTAGAGTTTACAACACACTAGGGAGGTTAATATGATGACTGTAAGGAAAACAATAACCAAGGACTGAGAAATTTCCCAGAGCAGAGATTCCCAGGAGTGAAGATTTAACCAACTAAATAACTCAAATGGTTTATAATCTGATTCATGTTTTACTTAAGCCAATCTACATTTTTTTTGAATAATGTGCAATTGGGTTTCGATTTTTTCGGAGTTATTTATTTATATAGGCACAATGCGACATATTAGTAAACGTAGCCTAATGTTTAGTTAGGAAGTTGAACTTGAGATGTTGTATTTCAGAAGGTGATGTTGCCGGTGAGTTCCCCCTCAATTTGGCTTATTTTTAAATTTAATTTAATTTTATTAAAAAATTTTTTTTGAAGATTTTATTTCTTGACAGACAGAGATCACAAGTAGACAGAGAGAGGGGGGGAAGCAGGCTCCCCGCTGAGCAGAGAGCCCGACTTGGGACTCAATCCCAGGACCCAGGATCATGACCTGAGCTGAAGGCAGAGGCTTAACCCACTGAGCCACCCAGGCGCCCCAATTTGGCTTATTTTGATGTGAGCGATCAGGTAATTTAATGAGAGAGATTTCTATGGAAACAGAAGGAAAACAAAGGTTAATAGCTCAAGAAAATTATAAGTACTGTTTCTGAGTTTGGAGAGCAGCCAGTTGAGAAAATTTCTAGATGTCAGGTGGAATGAGGGCAAGCATGGTGATCAGACAGATTTTCGTGGTTTGCAGTATGAATGTCTCTGTGATTTTTCTGAGTGGCTACATAGAAACAGGGACAAAGTCTGTCCACTCATGAGCTGTTGGGGTGATTTGTCTGAAGTTTATATGAAGTTGTCCTGCTTTAGTTGGAATGGCTTTGGGAAAAGGACAGTTTTTGTTTCATAGTGATTCTGAGTCAAAAAGAGTAAGAGAAAATTGAAAATGTTAGTTCGGAGAGTTCTGGCCAAATACTGAAGGAAAATGGAAGAATTCAGGATCTAGATGCATAACCAAACTTATGGGTCTGCCTTCAGCTCAGGGTCATTGATGGAGCCCTGCATCCAACCTCCCTGCTCAGTGGGGAGTCTGCTTCTTCCTCTCCCTCTCCTTCTGCCCTTCCCCTCAGCTCCTGTTCTCTCTCTCTCTGAGATAAATAAATAACATCTTAGAAAACAAAACAAAACAAGTTCAACAAGAATAGTGATTGACCATATAGGCTCTTTTAAATCTGTTTTGCTAGGGGCACCTGGTGGCCCAGTCATTAAGTGGCTGCCCCTGGCTCAGGTCATGATCCCAGGGTCCTGGGATCTAGACCCTCTTAGGGCTCCCTGTTCAGTGGGGAGCCTGCTTCTCCCTCTCCCCTTCCCCCTGCTTGTATTCCCCCTCTTTCTGTCAAACAAATACATAAAATCTTTAAAAAAGATAAAGTAAATAAATCTGCTTTGCTAGAACTTGTCATAAGGACTATCAGAGTGGACTTTCTAAAGCCTCTGGAAGCTAGGAAGCCAAGTCAAGGAAGTGTCCAGTAGTGTCCTGTTACAAGTAGGATAGAATCTTATTGAACTTATGCAAATATATATTTTTCATAAAAATAAGAATATCTAATAAGATTTTCTGAATCCTGGGGGGATCAGGTAGGAAAAAAAATGTTTCAACCTTTGTCACATAGACATTTTACCAAATTGCTGTAAGTGATAGCATAAAAAGGAGGAGAAAAGGGGGCCCTTTAATCTGGAAAATAAAACATTATAGAACTAGCAATGTTTTAAATGATATCATAACAATTATAATAATCTCATCAGTTCATTCAGTATTATGTAAATAATCTTTATTTTGCTTCATCTTGAGTTAGCAGATTGATTCTTTATGAATCAATCAGTTTTCCACTGGAGCTTTAGAAATTCTTACCTTACATTGTGTTATGATCTTAAAGATGTCAGAAACCTGAATTTTGGAATACTTGTCAGGGTCTTTTCCATAAATCTCTTTGAAGATCAAGCATTTTTGCAGGAATACTTTTGTAAAATCATCGGAGTAAAGTAGTAACCGTCTATAAGTGACAAAAGACCTTAGAAGATCTGGTGAGAGTTCACATACACATACAAAGAGAGTGATGAAATTGACAACTAAATTTGGTTATTTATGTGACATACATTTTAAAATCATGACTGTAACATTATACCAGAACACTCTAGATTTCATACCATTTCTGGAATACTTGTGTTAACATATATAAGTAGAAGCTAAAGAAAGTTTAGCATCACTTCTCATTTGACAATGCTTCCCATGTAATTTAACACCTCAAATGACCCTAAATAAATGAACCTTTCTCTTATTACCTTAAGAATTTCATTTGGGGAAGTTTGTTAAAAATGTCAAAAGAGGGGCACCTGGGTGGCTCAGTTGGTTAAGCAACTGCCTTCAGCTCAGATCATGATCCCGGAGTCCCGGGATCGAGTCCCGCATCCGGCTCCCAGCTCCGCGGGGAGTCTGCTTCTCCCTCTGACCTTCTCCCCTCTCATGCTCTCTCTCACTCTCTCTCTCTCTCTGAAATAAATAAATAAAATCTTTTTTAAAAAATGTCAAAAGACTTAAAGCATTTGATAAAATACAATCATAGATCCCTGTGAAACAATACTTAGTTATCCATTAAACCAAAGTGACAGTTAAAAGATTAAAAAAGCAAATACAGAAAGTTACACAGTTGTAAAAAAACAAAAACAAAACCTTAGCTCTTTTAATAAAGAAGACTTGGGTTTTTTGTTTTTGTTTTTAAAGATTTTATTTATTTATTTGTTAGAGAGACAGAAAGCAAGCACAGGCAGACAGTGGCAGGCAGAGGCAGAGGGAGAAGCAGGCTCCCTGCCAAGCAAGGAGCCCAATGCGGGACTCGACCCCAGGACGCTGGGATCATGACCTGAGCCAAAGGCAGCTGCTTAACCAACTGAGCCACTCAGGTGTCCCATGTTTTTTGTTTTTTTAATAATCAAAGAGTTGATAAAGACAAAGTACGGAATCTTTTTTAGGCAGATTATATTAAAGGTAAAGAAAAACCTTTGTTTATAATTTTTTATTAAGAGCAGATTAATAATTTAAGAAAATTTTGTCCTTTTTATTTATTTTATTTTTAAAAAGATTTTATTTATTTATATAACAGAAAGCTAGAGAAAGAGCACAAGTAAACAGAACAGCAGGCAGAGGGAGTGGGAGAAGCAGGCTCTCTGCTTAGCAGGGAGCCTGACATGGGTCTTGATCCCAGGACCTTGGAATCATGACCCGAACCAAAGAACAGATGCTTAACCAACTGAACCACACAGGCGTCCCCAAAACTGTCCTTTAAACAGAGAGAAAACTAAATTCTAATTTTGTATTAGTGTACTTTTGATATTAAAACTCTCCTTTTTGGGGAACATAAGTAAATCCATTTCAATCTTAATCAGCTTGACCGAAATTCTCAAGATTCCTTTTCCACAAACCTTATACAACTTTCTGTATCCATTCAGGTTTTGTCTTACTTTTTCCTTTCTTAATCAGGGATAATGGTTTTACTTTAGGACAAAATTACTTTCTTTTTTTCTCTTAAGAAAACAACCAAAACCCAAACCAAAAAACACCCCATGTTCTTTCTTTCCCCTACCCAAAAACACCTTCCACTTTCCTTACTTGCTTTCCATAGCCAGTTGTGTTTTTTTAAGCCTTATTATTTCTAGAAGTTTTCATTACATATATTAGTTAAAATTCTTAACCCTTAGAATCCTTAATTCCTAGTGAAAACTAAAAAGTCAATCATTGTTGGACTAGCGAATTTATAAACACATTTCATAAATTTCTAGAAGTATATTTTTCCTCATGATAAATTTTTAAATGTGGCACAAAACATGGTTAGGAAATATCTTTTGACTCTCTGTGAAAAATTAAAAAGTCAGAAGTAGATAAACTTATGCTTAGCATTTAATGCTTATTTGGAGATGATTTATATATTCAATTGAATGTCCATTATTTAGCTTAATTTTGTATTAACTTTTAGTTATATTTAGTTGAATTACTTGCTTTTAACAATTATGTTTGGATTAGACATTAAATAACTGATCATTCTGTTATTCTTCTTGCTGACAAATTTTGAGGACAGGCCTGCTTTTATTAAACCAACAAATTTAAACTAGCCTTTATTTATCAAAGATTATCTCAAATCTCATGAACTCAAAAAACATTTGGATTTGTTTCTGTATTTCTGAGAGCATACTTGATTTGTCTAAATGCTTAGTTTTCTTTTTAAAAAATCTTGTTCAGTATGTGTTCTTTAGTCTTTTATTTTATTTTTTTAAAGATTTATTTATTTATTTGACAGAGAGAGAGAGAGAGAGAGAGAGAGCTAGAGAGCAAAAGAGCACAAGCAGGGGGAGCTATAGAGGGAGAGGGAGAACCAGACTCCCTGCTGAGGGAAAGGGAGAAGCAGGCTTCCTGAGGAGCAGAGGGCTCAATGAGGGGCTTAATCCCTGGACTCTGGGATCATGACCAGAGCCGAAGGTCAGACGTTTAACTGACTGAACCACACAGGCACCCCTAAATGCTTAATCTTCTTTAAGCTAATTAAATAGAGCTCTCTACAAATTAATTTTTACAGATTAATACAAAAATTTTTTACAAAATTTATTATGTATAATACAAATGTATTTTGTGCAATACAATTTTTTTCACAAAATTAATTTTACAAATTAATACTTAAC
The DNA here is from genome assembly GCA_003697995.1 of Taxidea taxus jeffersonii. Lineage (NCBI taxonomy): Eukaryota > Metazoa > Chordata > Mammalia > Carnivora > Mustelidae > Taxidea > Taxidea taxus. Next base: position 12,535 of record RCUC01138291.1, on the reverse strand, counting down.
ACTTTTGTTTTAAATATTTTAGCCATGTTTCAGGCACAAAACTCAAAAGAACAGTTGAATCCAAATCGTGTTTCTGGAAGATAGACTAAATTAAGGCTATCTGCTCAGATGACCAAAGAATTTTTACTTAAGATTTTTTATTTTTAAGAATCCTTTAAGAGCTGTTTTTGGAGTCTTTGCCTTTTAGAAGCTTCTACATTATCAATTAAAGAATGCATCCTACTGGGACGCCTGGGTGGCTCAGTTGGTTAAGCAGCTGCCTTCGGCTCAGGTCATGATCCCAGTGTCCTGGGATCGAGTCCCACATCGGGCTCCTTGCTTGGCAGGGAGCCTGCTTCTCCCTCTGCCTCTGCCTGCCTCTCTGTCTGCCTGTGCTCACGCTCTCTCTCCCTCTCTCTCACAAATAAATAAATAAATAAAATCTTTAAAAAAAAAAAAAGAATGCATCCTACTGTCACTGAGAGGTTTAGAATCATCTCTTTTAAGGGTACCCCCGAAAAGCGGACTTACCTAAGTGAAAGTTTTCACAACGATTCCAAAAGTTTGCCCATTTTTTGAAATGGCACAAGATCATGGTCCATAGATCAGGTGGAAATCATCTTTGCTTTAGATTCTCTAAGACATCCTAACTATGAGGTGCCATATTTTCCAACAGTTCTTCCAAAACACAAGGAATCGTGTATTTCTGCCCCCTCCAACTTTCGAACACAATAGGGTGACTTACCAAGAAGCTTCAGTGAAATGCCAGCATGTACAATAAAGTTGGAGAGCTCAAAACACAGACAGTGGAGCTTGGATCCAAGACAAACTCCCCCACAAGCTCCAGCGTGGGTGAGAAAGCACTGAGCTCAGGGGGCTCTGTGGGTACCAACACCTGTTGCTTCACCAGCTTTGAAAGTGTTGGAGGTCTTCTTTGGGACCCACTTCTGATGACCTGAAATGTCAGAAGTTCAGGAATAACAGAAGTAAAACCAATGGATCACTGAAGTAGTAATTAGTAAAAATGTATGGTGCATGCACCAAGAAGACAGTTTGCAAACTGGGAGCACTCAGACCAAAACTTAGAATGAGGCTCAGGGTTATGTGATCCTAAGGCAGCTTATATAGTAAGAAAGCAGTGACTGTTTCTTCTTCACTGTAACTGGTTATAATATTAGAGTTTCCTTAAATGATAGGGAATTGGCTTTTAGTTTTAGTTTCGCTTATGATTTCCAGACGCACAAGCGAGAAATAACCCAGGTCAAGTTAACCTCGCTAACTTAAAGCTAAATGAAGCTTTGTTTGTATGATTAAACTGATTTTGTCTGCTCAGGGAATTTTCAAGGCTGGTCTCTAGTTGCTTTTGGTTCCAAAAACTAAGAGGAGTCATGCTCTGGCTTAGATTTTGAAAAAGAGCACTCTGGCTTTTTGAAGAGAGCTAACAATATTTGCCAAGGGATTACATAAAAGGTATAAAAAAGAAAGGAATACTAGATGACTCCAGAGGCTTAGTGTGGAACAAATGGAAGAAGGAAATTGCTGTTTACTGAGATGGTGAAGGGCAGTTTGGGGTTAACTTGAGAAGCCAATTCAACATTCAAATGAGCTGTGGTATATGGGCATACCTTGGAGATATCGTGGGCTCAGTTCTAGACTGCCACAATAAAGTGAATTTCTCAATAAAGTGACTCAAATGAATTTTTTGGTTTCCCAGTGTATATAAAAGTTGTGTTTACACTATACCGTCATCTCCTAAGTGTGCAATAGCGTGTCTAAAAAACAGTCTACATAATTTAAATAAAAATACTTTATTGCTAAAAAAATGTTAACCATCATCTGAACTTTCAGTGTTTGTGATCACTGATCACAATCACCATAACAAACATAATAATGACAAAGTTTGAAATACTGTGAGACTTACCAAAATGTGTTGGAGAGACACAAAGTGAACACATGTTGGAAAATGGTGCTGGTAGACTTGCTTAAGTCGGGGTTGCCACAACACCCCCGTTTGTCAAAAATGCACTACCTGTGAAATGCAATAAAATGAAGCACAATAAAATGGGATATGCCTGTGTCCATTTGGAGTTCTGGGTGGAGGCTGGGGCTTGAAGTATAAATCTGAGCGCTATCAAATGTAGGTGATTTAAAGCAAAGTGCTGGGGTGCTGGGTGGCTCAGTAGGTTAAGTGTCTGTCTGAGTTCAGCTCAGGTCAGGATGTCAGGGTCCTGGGATCGAGTCCCTCGTTGGGTTCCCTGCTCAGTGGGGAGCCTGCTTCTCCCTCTCCCCCGCCCCTCCCCCCACAACTAGTACACACACTCTCTCTCAAATAAGTAAATAAAAATCTTTTTAAAAAATTAAGCAAAGTGGGGCACCTGGGTGATTCAGTTGTTAAGAGTCTGCCTTCGGCTCAGGTCATGATCCCGGGGTCCTGGGATTGAGCCCCGTGCCAGGCTCCCTGCTCAGCGGGAAGCCTGCTTCTCCCTCTCCCACTCCCCCTGCTTGTGTTCCCTCTCTCGCTGTGTCTCTTTCTGTCAAATAAATAAAATCTTAAAAAAAAAAAGCAAAGTGCTTTGAACTACTTGGAAAAAAGTCAGTTGAAGTAATTTTTATACCTACATTTATTGAAATAATTTTTATATCCACATTTTATACCCACACAATAAAATCTATCTTCGTCTGGGTATCCCAATAAATATGTAATGTGTACATAAGTGGACAGCGTTGAGTAGAGGTACCAGTAGAGTTTTGGAATCAAAAGATGTGGGATGAAATCATGCTTCCTGTACTATTTAGATTCCATTTAGATTCTCTGGCCTTTAGTTTACCCCTCTGCAAAATGGGATTAACATCTGCTTCACAGGACAGACAATGAGAAGATGCTTGTGAAAGGGCTTTGGGAGCTCCTATTATGGTGTAGTTTGTCTCCTTTTGTTTCTAGAAACGCGATGCCCAATATGGTAGCCACAAACCACACATGGCAATTTAAACTGACATTTAACTTAATTAAAATTAAATAAAAAGTTTCAGTTAGTTCCTTAGTCTCACTGCTGTTGTGCACTGTGGATATATGTGGCTGGCAGCTCTCAGGCAGCACAGAACTTTTCCATCACTACCATACATTTTATTGGACACTCCATTCTCGTGCCTCCTGGAAGGTCTGTGGGTGGGCAGGAAGGGTCTTGACTTCAAGGACCACTTCACAAACTCATTCTGGGAGCAGGCGAAACCCCAGGCAAGAGAGGTGGCTAGCCAGGATAGCCCAGAACAGCCCTTCCCAAGGCCCTCCAGCCTTGTAGATGTCACAACCTCATCTAGGGAATCAGGGGCTGAGGAACCTAGGGGAGTGAGGCAAGGCCAAGGATGCATGACCTACCTGCAATGACTTCTGGTCAGTCAGACACAGACCTCACTGCAGATAGGGCCCTCTCCCGGACTGGCCAGTGGGCTATTATGGGTGGGGAGGCTAGAGGAATAGAGGTGAGAGCTTAAGGGGGTGCTTCTGCTCCGTCTGTCATCTGGTCCCTCTGTCTGCCTGTTTGTTGCTCCATGGACAACAGCCCTCCTGTGTTGGGTAAACAACCCAAAGGATTTTGAGGACCTTTGAAAGTTGCAGGCGAGGTGTCTTCTCTCTGGCCTCCTCCCTCATACTTGGGACTCCCAAAGCCAGAGATGAAGCCAACCTTCTCAGAGCAAGGGTTTCTGCAGGGAGAAGCCCATGGTGCGCTCCCACACCAGGACTCCCCAATGTTGTGGTCCATCTTTTCACTTAGGGATGTTTTTATGTCTGTGGAGCCCTGTTACCCTCCGGGGCTTCAACTTTCCTGTCCGTAAAATGAGAATGAGAATATTCCTTGCCCTGCTTTCTGTTCAGTGCCTTTTAGGGAAGGAAGCAGCATGGAAGTGCTTGCTAGTCTGAAGTAATGAGCGATGGACGATGCCTACTAAATCCTCTTAGCAGTTCAGGGAACATGGGCAAAGATGGTATTCCTGTGCTCAAAATCCTAATTTGTGTAAGTGGCAAAGCCAAATCTTGAGACCCTTCTTGTGTTGTGGCCCTTTAAGGTCTCAGAATCCTCTCCTCTGGGATCTAAGTCCATACTTGAACTTTGTCACTTGGTGGCTATGTGATTTCGGGGAAATTACTGAGCCTCTCTGAGCCTCCACTTTTGTGAAATGGTGACAGTAATAGTAACAAGAACCAGCTACTTAATTTATGGGGCCCAGTGCAAATGAAAATGCAGGGCTCTTTGTTCAAAAAGCAAGAAAAGGAGTTTTTTTCCTTTCTTCTGTGGGTTCTCACTCAACCTGTGTATTATTCACTATTTAATATTGCATTCCTTTGAGCATGGGGATACTCACAGGGGCATGGGGTCCTGCCTCATGACTTGGCAGGCATGCTCAACCCAATTTTCTCTATGCCTGCATCCAAGCCCATACCTAGGCCAGAGGCCAGGGAACAGGCATCCAAGAACCCATTCTGGGGAGGGTGTCTTTGGCGGGTGGGGGGGGGGACAACAATGGGAGGCAGAACTCTGTGTCAGCTGCATTTCCAAGTCCCCAGTGCATGCTTCATTATTCCCTTTGGACTTCACTTACATAACCCAAGTTCAAAGATGAAATTGTTAAGAATTTCAAGATGGTGACCAGAGGGCTTTAAACCCCAGTTATGGAGCGCCTTTCTGAGTGGAGGGCTCTGTGTACCTGCAGTGCTCACAAGTCCATGAACCTGGCCCTGATCATACCTAGCTCACAAAGTAAAGAATATGCCTGTCCCCTAGTAAGTGTCAATAAATGTCTCAATAAATGTCAGCTGTTCCATTAAGGTCATTATTAATTATTAAATGTAATTTATTACAGATTATTAAAATTTGATTTTGATGATGACTCAGTGGGTAATACATCTTCATTTACTTAATAGAAAGTGCTGCTTCCATCCGCTCTAAGCAGCCTCTCTGCCATCATCATATTTCTTGGTGGTTTGCTATGGTTAAAGTGGGGGGAAGGAAGATACATGAACATTTAAAAATACTTGCTGGGCAGGGGGTGGGGTGCCTGGGTGGCTCAGTCGGTTAAGTTTCTGACTCTTGATTTTGGCTCAGGTCATGATCTCAGGGTTGTGAGATCGAGCCCTGTGTGGGGCGTGGAGCCTACTTGAGATTCTCTTTCTCCCTCTCCCTCTGCCCCTCTCCTCACTCACTCTCTCTCTGTCTCTCTCTCTCTGAAATAAATTGAATAAATACTTAGGTATCAGGTATTTTTGTGTTAATCATCACCACAAGAAGCCAATCCTCAGTAGGCAAGACTCTTACCTTGATCTAACTGAGAAGGAAATCGATGTTCAGCATGAGAGTCTTATCCAGAGACACACAGCACATCAGGGGCAAATGCTGGGGCCTGAATCTGGACCTGTCTGCCTCTGAAGCCTGAGTTCTGCACCCAGGGAGCCTGCTGCCTAAAGCCTTTGTCTGCCACTCATCTGGGAAGGGACCACCAGTAAGTGTCTCTCCTCTCCTAGGATGGCCTCATCTGCTTCCCCCAACCCTTTCCACCATTCTTTTTGCTGCTTTGCCAGCAGCTGCATCCTGTACCCTGATGAGAGGCCTAAGGACAATGGGAAGGGGAAGGATTGGATGGTAGGAAAGGGGCCAAGCTCCAAGCTAAACAATGGTTTCTCTCCCGGTGGGTCCCAGACAGCAGGAAACAGCAACTGGTTCCCAGCATTATTGTGGGCAGGGGTGCAAGCGGCCCCCGCTGGGATTCTCCTTCTATTCCGGGCATAGTCTCCCCTGAGTTGCTGCAAGCTTTCCTGCCTTGGCTGTGTAGTAGCCTCAGTTTCCCCACTATCAACTGTGTCTTTAGCCCCCAGAACAGGACCCAGTGCTGGGAGGACTTCAGGGACTATGTGCTGAATTACATTATCGGAGGAGTAGATGAAACCCTAAAGAGCTTCTGGGCATTGTCCTTTTTGGTTACTTATCCCTCTTGCCATCCATCCAGCAACCCTGGTCTGAGAGATCCTTGCAGCATGCTGCGTGAAGCTCAGGAGCACACCAGTAACATCCATGCTCTGCCCTGCTAGTCTTCCCAGGAAGCAGGCCGTGGCCCCAGGGGGTAAATGGCACAAAAGAGGTTTATACTGGAAGGAAAAAAAAAAAAAAGCAAGTCCAGGTTGACAGGGCTTATTTTAGGATGAGAACAATAATCCTGAGAGGAAGAACCTGCGCTGGGTCTCCAGCCCACCTGCCTTCTTCCCCTGGGGTTTGAGCTGGAGAAGGGCTGCAAATGCCACGTGAGCCCTGGACTAGCACATCTGGGTTCAGATCTCACCCTTTCCACCCACCAGCTGTGTGACCTTAGGCAAGTTCCTTCTCCTCTCTGAGCCTGTTTCCTCATCTATAAATTGGAACTAACAAAACTTACCTCCTGACAGTGCTTGTGGTAAGGATTAAATTTAAATGGGACGCATTAATAGGCTACAAGGGAATTGCTGAGTGCACCCAGTGAATGGGGAGGCCTGGAAACAGACCTCTGAGAAATCCCATTTGAACCATGAAACTTAAATAGCACAGGCTGGGAGAGAATGTGATGGGAGCATGAAGGGAGGGCTCTTCTATAAAGTGGAACTCTGGGTGTATGTGTGTGTGTGTGTATGTGTGTGTTCGGCTTCCTCCATTAAGGTTGGATGTTCATGGATGAAGGAATAAATGATGGGAGACGCTAAGTCAGCAAAGCCATGTGACAGGACAACTTAGGGCAGGCTTCCTGGGCCCTCCTGAGTCCTTTTTTGGGGAGGGGGAGAATAGCACTAATTCTGTGTGTCTAAACCTAAGGCGGAAGGTCCAGCTCCACCTGAGACCAACCCCTACTTAAAGATGCCCTGGGAGACAATAAAGACATGCATGGCCTTGTGCTGTCCTCTGCTGGTTGTCTTGAGAACTGCACTTTTGGGACTACAATTTCTGTTCATACAAATGGTAATTTTCCTGTGACCTGCCCGGTGCCCAGTGCTGGGAGCTGGGAACTCACAGATAGACAAAATCACATTCCTGCTATTCAGGAACTCCTGATGTGGAATGTCTGGGTGGCTCAGTCAGTTAAGCGTGTGCCTTCGGCTCAGGTCCTGGGATCGAGTTCAGCATCGGTCTCCCTGCTCAGTGGGGAGTCTGCTTCTCCCTTTGCGCGCTGCTCCCCCTGCTTGTACTCTCTCCAGCAAATAAAAAAGTTGTAAAAAAAAAAAGAACTTCTGATGTATATGCATTTGTGTGTGTGAGACACACACACACACACACACACAGTAAGAGAGAAAGAGAGAGAGAAACAGACATATACACAGTAAATTTATATCAGCACCATGACACAAGAAGCAGAAAGGGTAGAGATGCATTAAGCACAGTTTCTGGAAAGTGGTGATTTTTTTCATCTGTCCATCCATCCATACATTATATATTTATTGAGTACTTACTGTATTATAAAAACTAATATTTGTGCTTGAGCTACAATGTGTAACAAAATATACAAAAATCCCTGCGTGCATGGAACATATATTCTAATGAAGGGAAATAATGCAAAAATTAGACAGGTAAATATATATAGTGTTGGATGATGAGTACTAAAGGGGAAAATGAAGCAGGAAAGGAGGACAGGGAGTATTGGAGTGATTGCAACCTTTGAAGTAACATCTGAATAAAGACCTAAGGAAGAGGAATTTTCATTTCTGAACATGACTGAGTAAGTTGTCCTGGACTTTCTTTCCTGCATAAATAACTAGAAGACTGAACAAATATGAAATAATTGTGCATACATTGGACAATACTAGCAAAGGACCATGATCCCTGACAGAAGGAAAGCAAACAAGGTGAGTCTAATGATCACCCTGGCTTTATGCCTGAAGACACTTTCTGGCAGAGCAGGGAGAGGAAACTCAAGTAGAGTGCAGGGGTAGAGTACCTGAGGGCAAGGAGCTACTTAGAAAAGAGCTGCAAAAATCTGTGTAGGGGTCTCCCTTGAATCTTTGTCTAAATCCTAAGTTGTACACGCACAGGCTGATACTCCATGAATGAATGTGGGCAGATAATAACTACTGAGGGGTTAAAATGTGGGGGAAGTTTAAGTTGAACAGACTGGGAGACATTAAAATTCCAGCTGATTACAGGGGAGAGAACTTGTTGAACACCTGGGTATTCAGTAGAGACCTCAAAAGGGTCATAGTAGTAGGGCTACTACTACCTTAGCCCTAGAGTAAACGTAGCCTTAGAGTAAAAACGTAGCCTTAGAGTAAAAGCTACTCTAGAAGTACTTTAATAAAGCTTAAAAAAGGATAAAACTGACCCACAAGTAACTTAATTGCCTGCCCAAACAAAACAAACCTCAACATTCTTTAAAAGAAGGGAACAAAAAATTCAGGCCCTCAACAACAGAACATTCACAATATCTAACACTTAATTAAAAATGATTAGACATGGAAGGAAGCAGGAAAATATGACCTATAACCAGGAGAAAAGTTAATTTATAGAAATAGACCCAGAAATAACAAAAATAATGGAATTAGTAGACTTAGACTTTGAAGTAGCTAATCTAAATATATATATTGAAATTTAAGTGAAAACATGAACATATGAGGAAAGAAATGGAAGTTACCAAATGGAACTTTAAGAGTTTACAAGTATAATATCTGAACTAAGTTACATTTTATGGCTTAAAAACCAGATTAGATACTGAAGAAGAAAATATCAGTGATCTTGAAGACACAGGAATAAAAAATATCCAAACTATTGCAGAGAAAGGAAAAAAAGACTTGTTTTACTGGTGGCCAACTGCAAGTTATATATGTGTAATCAGGGTCTCAGAAAATGTAGTGGCAGAAAAGTATTTGAAGAAATAGTAGCCAAGTTTTTTAAAACATGAAAGCTATTAACAATAGACCCAAGGAACTCAACAAACTCTAGCAGGATAACCATACCAAGGTACCTCATTACAAATTTACTAAAAACCTAGTTAAAGAGAACATGTTTGAAGCAGGCAGAAAAGAAGCTATATTTACAACGGAATAGAGATAAAAATTGTCATTGATTCCTCACTTGGAACAACGCAAGCTAAAAGACCAGGGGATAACCATCTCTTAAAAAAAGCAGAAAGGGGTGGGGGAAGACGTCAACTTAGCATTATACATTAGTGAAAATACTCTTCAAAAATGAAGGAAAGTATGGAACACCTAGGTGGTGTAGTGGGTTAAGTGTCTGCCTTTGGCTCAGGTAATGATCCCAGGGGTCCTGGGATCAAATTCTCCATTGGGCTTCTTGCTCAGCAGGGAGACTTCTTCTCCCTCTGCGTGTGGCTCCCCCTGCTTGTGCTCACTCTCTCTGTCTCTCTCTGACAAATACATAAAATCTTAAAAAAAGATGAAGGCAAGTAAAGACATTTTCAGAGAAACAATAGCTGAGAGAATTTATAGTTTTTCACTATAAAAAAAGGCTAAAGGAAATTCTTTGAGTGGAACTAAATTAATACCAGTTGAAAATCTGGACCCATACAAAGGAGTGAAGAGCACCAGGAATGTTAAATATAGAATTTTTTCTTAGTTAAGAAATTTTCAATTAACTTTGGGGTGCCTGGGTGGCTCAGTCATTAAGTGTCTGCCTTCCGCTCAGGTCATGATCCCAAGGTCCTGGGATGGTGCGCCACATTGGGCTCCCTACTCTGTGGGAGGCCTGCATCTCCCTCTCCCACTCCCCCAGCTTGTGTTCCCTCTCTCACTGTCTCTTTCTTTGTCAAATAAATAAATAAATTTTTAAAAATTTTTTTTAAATTAACTTTAATGAAAAAAACAACAACTACGTATTGTGGTGTTTATCACATGTAGAAGTAAAATATATGACAACAAAGGATAAGAAGAATACAGAGGCATATTATTATGTTTCAATATGTATGGAGCAGTATAATATTGTTTGAAGATGATTGTGATAAGTTACAGATGAGTATTGTAAGGCATAGGGAAACCACTAAAATTAAGAGATGCATGGCTAATAGGCTAAGATGGAAATAAGATGAAATAATAATGAACAAGAACTCTACCCAAAGGAAGCAGGAAAAGAGAACAAAAGACATCAAAATTTGAGGGTTGTGGCTAATACTACATTGAAGAAAATTCATAATTTAAATTCTTTTTTTTTTAAAGATTTTATTTATTTATTTGTCAGATAGAGAGAGAGAGCACAGGCAGACAGAGTGGCAGGCAGAGGGAGAAGCAGGCTCACTGCTGAGCAAGGAGCCCGATGTGGGACTCGATCCCAGGACGCTGGGATCATGACCTGAGCTGAAGGCAGCCGCTTAACCAACTGAGCCACCCAGGCGTCCCCATAATTTAAATTCTTATTTTAGAAAAGAAGAAAGGTTGAAAATTAATTATATAAATGTTTACCTTGATATGCTAGGAAAAGGAGGGCAAATTAAATTTAAAATAAACAGAAGGGGGGCACCTGGGTGGCTCAGTGGGTTAAAGCCTCTGCCTTCGGCTCAGGTCATGATCCTAGGTCCTGGGATCGAGCCCCGCATCGGGCTCTCTGCTTGGCGGGGAGCCTGCCTCCCCCTCTCTCTCTGCCTGCCTCTCTGCCTACTTGTGATCTCTGTCTGTCAAATAAATAAATAAAATCTTTAAAAAAATAAAATAAACAGAAGGAAAGAAATAATAAAGATAAGAGTGGGAATCATTTAATAGAAAACAAACAATTGAAAAAAATTAGACTAAAGGCTGGTTCTTTGAAAATACCAATAAAATGAGATATATCTGTAGTTAGACTGATCAAGAGAAAAGAGAGAACATCACTAAACAGGTTTTAGATGTGAAAACAATAATAAGGTAATAACAAGGTAATATATTGAAAGAATTCATGCCAATAAGTTTGACAATTTAGATGAAATGGACAAATTTCTTGAAAGGTAAAACTACAAAGCTTACTAAAAAGGGGGGGATGTCCTGGATAGCCCTCTACCATAAAATAAAGTAATTTATAATTAAAATCTCTTCCCTGTCTCCCCAAAAAATAATAGAGGAGAAGAAAATCTGGGCCTAAATAGCTTCACTGGTGAATTTTATTAAACATTAAAGGAAGAAATAATTTTAATCCATACAAATTCATTCAAAAAATAAGGGAGGAAGGGAACTTCCTCCAATTTATCTTTGGGGATCAATATTATCCTGATATTAAAAAAAAAGACAGGGGTGCCTAGGTGGCTCAGTGGTTAAGCCTCTGCCTTCGGCTCAGGTCATGGTCTCAGGGTCCTGGGATCGAGCCCTGTATCGGGCTCTCCGCTCAGCGGGGAGCCTGCTTCTCCATCTGTCTCTCTCTCTGCCTGCCTCTCTGCCTACTTGTGATCTCTGTCTGTCAAGTAAATAAATAAAATCTTTAAAAAAGACAAAGACATTACAAAGTAAGAAAATCACTCACTTTTTCTATGAAAAAGATGCAAAAATCTTTAACAAGTATTAGCAAAGTGTATTCAGCTACATATGAAAGGATATATCATGAACAAGCAGGGATTCATCTTAGAAATTAAAGTTGGTTTTAGGGCACATGGGTGGCTCAGTGGGTTAAAGCCTCTGCTTTCGGCTCAGGTCATGATCTCAGGATCCTGGGATCGAACCCCGAGCCCCCAGCCCCGCGTCGCCTCAGGTTCTCCGCTCAGCCGGAAGCCTGCTTCCTCCTATCTCTCTCTGCCTGCCTCTCTATACCTACTTGTGATCTCTGTCAAATAAATAAATAAATAAATAAAATCTTTAAAAAAAGAAATTAAAGTTGGTTTAAGGTTAGAAAAATAGTGTAGGGGCGCCTGGGTGGCTCAGTGAGTTAAAGCCTCTGCCTTCGGCTCAGGTCACGATCTCAGGGTCCTGGGATCGAGCCCCGCATGGGGCCTCTCTGCTTAGCGGAGAGCCTGCTTCCCTTTCTCTCTCTGCCTGCTTCTCTGCCTACTTGCGATCTCTCTCTGTCAAATAAATAAATAAAATCTTAAAAAAAAAAAAGAAAAATAGTGTAATTCACCATATTATAGAGTGACGGGAGAAAAACAATACAGTTATCACAATACATGCAAAAAAACCCCATTAACAACATTCACTATCTATTCTTAAGAAAAACTCTAAGACAAAATTAAAAGTAGAAGAGAAGCTCCTTAATGTGATAAGGGACAAGTATGAAAAACCTACAGTTTAGTACAGTTAATGATGAAAGATGAAATACTTATACTATTAGATTAGGGGCAAGTCAAGGATGTCTGCTCTCACTGCTTCTACTCAACATTATTTTAAGGTCCTAGTCAGTGCTATATGAAAAAAAGGGCACATATTTAGATATAAAAAAATAAAACTTTTAAAATTACAAGTGATATGATCATATCTTATAAATAAGAAATCATAGGGGATCTACAAAAGAACTACTAGAACTAACATATTAATTTAGCCAAGTCACAAGATAAGAGGTCACAATTGTATTTTTAAAAAAGATTTTATTTATTTCAGAGAGAGAAAGATTGAGAGAGAGAGAGAGTGAGCAAGAGAACA
>RCUC01138290.1:0-10005 GCA_003697995.1 Taxidea taxus jeffersonii | reverse complement strand
AAACACACACAATTTAGTGGAGAAGTAGCAACAGAATCATCTCAGTAAAGCCCTTTTTAAAAAAAAATTATTTTTTTTTCAGTGTTTCAAAATTCATTGTTTATGCACCACACCCAGTGCTCCTTGCAATACATGCCCTCCATAATACCCACCACCAGGCTCACCCAACCACCCACCCCCCTCCCTTCTAAAACCCTGTTTGTTTCTCAGAGTCCACAGTCTCTCATGGTTTGTCTTCCCCTCCCATTTCCCCCAACTCACTTCTCCTCTCCATCTCCCAATGTCCTCCAGATAAGGGAAGAACACATAATAGTCACTGGTCTGCACTGGTTTATGTATAGGTCATATGAAATTGTATATGTCTATGATGCTAGACACCTCTGCCCTAGCAGTGAGTCAGTTTCTTAAGTAGATCCTGATTTTTGCTCTCTTGGGAGCCAGAGGGATTATCATGGTTTTCCATATTTCAGAATATGCCCCTACTTGGCTTTTCCATGTTTACTCTTATGCCTGGCCACATCTGAAGTAAGTGATGAGGATACCCTTCTCAAGACTGCTGAACTCCCACAATGTGCTTTCTGCCCCTTTTAAGCCTTAAGAAGTCAAATTTATTTTTTAATCTAGGTTTCTGGGTTGTTGTTGTTTTTTTAGATCCAATACCTTCAGAATCCTACTAGGCATGTAATTTAACTGGCTATAGTCAATTCCATTTTTTTTTTAAAGATTTTATTTATTTGACAGAGAGAGATCACAAGTAGGCAGAGAGGCAGGCAGAGAGAGAGGAGGAAGCAGGCTCCCCGCCAAGCAGAGAGCCCAGGGCGGGGCTTGATCCCAGGACCCTGGGATCATGACCTGAGCCGAAAGCAGAGGCTTTAACCCACTGAGCCGCCCAGGTGCCCCGTCAATCCCATATTATGATAGACTAACAGTTTTTTCTGGGTCATAGTTACTGAGTATGTTGTTGTTTTTTTCTTCTTCACCTTCATGCTTCTCTTGCAAATAAATATTGGCTATATTAAGGCCTTCTGGTTTAAGTGGGAAGCTCCATATCACATGGAATTTTGCTGCATAGTTGAGTAGAAATGAAGTTCGTCAGAAGCTGTCTTGATCTTACTTTCTTTTTTGGCTTCTACTTTTTTTTTTAAGATTTTACTTATTTATTGGAGAGAGAGAGGAGAGAGAAAGAGGGAAAGAGAGAAAGAGCATGTGTACATGTACAGAGGGAGAAGGAGAAGCAGACTTCCTGCTGAGCAGGGTGCCTCATGTGGGGCTTGATCCCAGGATCCTTAGATCATAACCTGAACCAAAGGCAGACTCTTAACTGACTGAGCCACCCAGTCTCTCCTGGCTTCTGTTTTTCCAGTCAAGTTTTTCAAATCCTGCAGAACCTCAAATTTCTAGACACTTTCTGTTGTTTTTTATTTCTCTGTGAAACGCAGGTAATTATTGTTTAACCTTATTTCCTCTGATACTGTGTTTTTCTCAGCCAGTGGAAACCAGTCCTCACCAATGATACCATTTTCAACCCCTTTTATAGAGAAAGTCTTTGCAAATATATCGTCTGTCTTCAAGTTATCACGGGCACACAAATTCTTAGCCACCAAATAAATTGCATTTATATCTTTCTTGCCTCTGAGTTTTTTTCTTGCTAAACAATAATTAACTGCTAAGCAAAGAACAACTTTAGAAGGGATGTTTTAAAGATGACAGAGCCTCCAGGATCCTGAACATCTGTGTGAAGTAGAACCCGTTCTGCTATAACTTTTGTTACACAAGCGCCCCACATCTTACCTCAGTAGAGCTTAAAAAATGGAGGGTGGGGGAGAAAAAAGGAAAAAAAAAACACTTTATATCTGTTACCTATTTCTTTAGTAATTAATAAAATAGTAGCCACTGTAATTGATAACTTCTGAAGCTTTAGTGGCTTCTAACATTAGAAGTTTATTTATTGGCCATATAAGGAGTAACTTTTGGCAGAGAGGTGAGAGTGTGGGGTTGAAAGAGGCTCTGCTCTCTTCAATACATACCTTCAAAGATGACCATTGGCATTGTGAATCAGCAAGCAATTTGGGGACGGGAGAGAAAATCAGCAGTGGGTGGCCAGGCTGAACATAACACACATCACTTTTACCTACGTTTCATTGATTCAGATTAGTTATCTACCTGCAGAGAAGGCTGGGAAATAGTCTAGTTGTGTTCTCAGTAAGAAGGGAAAATAGGAAAAAGTTAAAGCCATTGCCACAGATGCTAAATGATTGCTTTGAGGGAGCATTCATATTGGATTGAGCTTCCCAACCACCAGGGTAAAAATGAAACATGTTACTAAGACAGGCCATCCAGTTCCTTAGGGGAGAAGAAGCCTTTCCTGAAAATAATTTCCACAAAAGCCCTTTCTTTCTAACATGGAAACTTAAATAGGGACTGTTAAATGATATAGAAGGCAATGCTTTTGACAGGAGTCTTAAAATCAGTTTAATAGTGTTTTTCATATATTTCCCATGACATTAAGTAGTAATTTGAGAATAGTTTTTACCTCATTAGCAAGAGCCCAAATCCCCATTTTAAGAAGGATGTATAGCATTTTACAGTGGCTTCATAGGCATTGGAGAATAGCTTTGCCCCTTAATTGTTCTTCTCTAATCTCTTCTGTAAAGAGAATGAAATCCTCTAATGCTTTCTTCTTGAAAGCAAAAAAACAAATGAATTTCTTTGAGCTTCATTTGGTCAGATTTATTGTGGCCACCATCCTGAAATCAACAGTTTCCAACCATGCTGTTGCCAACTTTGTTAGCATGAAGAAATGCTCCTGCCTACCCTGACTCAAACCACTGGGTATGGAGACACAGTGACAACTGCTCAGAGGCCACAGCGGAAGAGGCTAAGTAGGCAGAGGGAACTTTGTAGTATAAAGAAGTCATACTTTGAAATCACAGAGCCATGGGTTCAAAAATTACCTCTATCCATTTGGGCTTGTGTGAATTGGGCAACTTGCTTCACTATTTTAAGTACCAGGTTTCTCAATGTAGACTGAGGATATCAGTAATAGCACCCTCCTCATGATTTCTTGTATGTACACTGCTGGGAACAAAGCCTGGTAAAAAGCCAACCCTGGGAGCTCAATAAAGACCAGCTATCATTTTTTTATTAGTTATTTATTACTGTGTGAAATATGTTACAGCTTAGAAGAGTGATTGGAACATTATACCTACCAAACAAATGTTATTCCTTCCATCAGCTGGCCATAAATGACCACATGTATCTGTATCTGTTTCTATCCATCTTTATGTGTAAATATATATATATATATACATACATATATATATATATATATCTCCAAACCATGCCAAATGGGTTTTAAATGTACAGTAAGAAAAACAAACAAATAGAGTGAATTTTTTCCAAAGTATCACTTTGAAAGGAGGAATTGAGGTATTGAAATTCTTAGGAGTAGAGACAAACTCGTGATTCTTGAAGACTGTCTTTGGAAGAAGATACAGGAAGATTGTACTTTTACATAAACTAATTTTATCAATGGTTATAATAAAAGCACTTCCCAAAATTGCTTGATATACTTTTTTTTTTTAAGAATTTCATACTATGTCTGGAGATAACCCATGAATATAATAAAATCAGCATTCTTGGTCTGGCATACAATTTTATTTTACCATGACTATCTGTAAATCTAACAAAATAATAGCCTGTTCTTTTCCTATCACAGTCTTTGGTTTAATCCCACTGTTCTAGTTCTTCAAAAAGCCATAAGAGCGAGCGCAAATGTGACAGGCAAACATTTACCATATGCAACACCCAAATACTAATCCATATGCTGTGTTCAAGTAGTACATTCCATATTACAGATGACTTATCTATTGTTTCATTTAATAATTTTAAATATATTAGAATATATATTGCTGATTTATTTGAAATTTTAATAATATGAGACTGTCTTACTCACTTTCTAGTATGAATTTTCCAGAAACACAGTGAAGAAGTTATTTTAACCAAGACTATTGAATTTCTAATTTTCCTCATCTCTCTATAAAAGAACCCAAATTAGGGTTTCTTAATTTATTCAGTGTTTTTAAACACACCTCCAAAATGGACACTTATTTCTCCCATGTAAAACAGTGTGTATATGTTTATCCAAGATATCCAAGACTTATATTGAAATGTTTATTTAAATTGTCCTACTTCAAATAATTTCTATTATAAAAATGTCTGAATAACTTGAATATGAATTTCCCAAACTTATGAAATAAAACAGTAGAAACTTTTGCTTCATGATGTGAAAAAAGAACCTAAATTAAATAATTATCTCATCAAATGAGAAAGTCATTAATTAAGGAAGAATTACCGAAACATACCCCTTGTTGGCCTGTTATGATTCACTAATACATGGTAATAAATTATCAAAATACTACTAAAAATTCTAAATAAAAAATGGAGTCTCCTGTTAAAGGACTGTGTGTCCTAGGTAATTTACATAATGCCTCTGTTCAGTCCCCTCATTTGTCAAACAGGAAAAACTATGCTGTCTATGGCAGATATGCTGATTGCTCCCTAGTATCTGGGTACTTCCCTCTAATCTCTGCCCCCTGCCCCTAAGACTTAGGCAGGGTCACGTGGTAGTCATGGCCAATGGGATCTCCTAAGTCAGTTCTGGACTAAAACATATAAAAGCAGGTGGCAACTATCCAGATTTCTTTTCTCCAGATTTGGAGACTTGGGAGGCATGTGTTGAAATTGTGTCATCACAAAATTAAAGCAACATGAATCTCTGAGTCACAGCATGCCAGAGAGCTTCTCTGAAGATTCATCTAACTCTGCATCAGAATTTTTTGTGGAAAGCCGCTGAGATTTACAGGTTTATATGTTGATTCAGGGTAGAAATAAACTAACTTGTAGATTGGTTTGAAGATTAAATGACATGACACAGAGTTTGAATTCAATAAGTGATGTCAGATAGGAGTAATAGTCGTTGTACAATTGACCTCACAGTGACCCTTTGAAATAATCAGAAGCAGTGATTATCACCATCATGCTTTATACCAGATGGAATTGAAGTTTCTTTTTTTTTTTTTAAGATTTTATTTATTTATTTGATAGACAGAGATCACAAGTAGGCAGAGAGGCAGAGAGAGAGAGGAGGAAGCAGGCTGTCCGCATAGCAGAGAGCCCGATGCGGGGCTCGATCCCACGACCCTGGGACCATGACCCGAGCCGAAGGCAGCGGCTTTAACCCACTGAGCCACCCAGGCGCCCCGAAATTGAAGTTTCTAAGGGCCTTACCTATAAGTCTGTGATAGAGCTGGGGATCTAAGCCAGTGACTTTGTTTCCTGAGCACTGTGTTCCCCACCACCGCATTGACGGTAGTCAGAGTTTAATGCATCATTAATGCAATGCATCAAAAATTCACTCCCAGCATGTCTGGTTCTAACTGTCTTCCAACAAATAATAACACATACTCATGTTGATTATCTCTGCTGACCAAAAAAATCAGATCAAATAAATACTTGATATAGGAACCCCTGTGATATTTCAGAGAGGCATCTAATAATAATCTGGTTAATATTCTTAAATTTTACAAGTTATTGTTTCAGCTGTATTTGCCATCCAAAAACATATTAAAAAATACTTTGTGTTAGGGTCCAAAAGTTTTCCATGGGAATAGACAATCTGCTTATTGTTTTTCCCTCTGGCAATTACCTGATCTCTCAGGAAACTTTTTCTTGGAGTGCATCTCCCTAAGTAGCATGTCTCAGTCAAAACAATTATAGTGGTTAATTGCAAATGAAGAGCCTTTCAGACATCTGAATGGATTTTGAGAAATAAGTATTTGCTAGGTGGATGGGGTTCAAAAATGCTGAAACTGCTACTTGCATTGTTCCAGGCCGTTATTTTTGGTCCACTGAATAACAGCTGCTGCATATGGTAGTTGTTGAGTTTTCTGCTAAAGATCCACTTACTGGCACAAATAGTAAATGTTTGCATGTGCTATTTTGATACATCTCCTATGAGGCTCTGTTTCCACATTTAAATATGGATCACATATGGTGAATTGAAATATCTTTTTGTATGTAAAGCATATGTCCAAGGAGTAAACCAAAGAGACATAGTCTATGGCACTGTCATGTTCCATATGCCTTCTATATGAGCTACAATTTAATGAAAAAAATAATAGAACAAGAACCACATAAGAAAAAATTAAGTTCCTAGTTATAACACTAGTGATTGGTAACATGGAGAATAGATATTTATAAATAAATACTTATAATGTATAATAAATGCTGGTTGCTCAAAATTTAATTAATATAAAGGCTATATAGAATTATAAGACATAAGTAATAAGGATAAAATATGTCACTAAAATACTGCAGTAAATTCCTATATACTTGAATTCATAACAACTAGAGAATCCAGAAATTTGACAGCCCTCCTGAATTCATAAGTTAATTTTTATGAAACATAGAATAGTTAATATATGGACAATAAGTCAATAGATGCTTCAAATATGGATTCTCTATTCAGGGAACTTACAACCTGGTAGGATCAATATGATTTGTAGAAAAAAATATATGTTTTGCAGAAAAACAATTATAATAAGGAAGAAAGAGAAATGTGTGTTATGAGACAGTCTGATAAAGTACTCTCAGAGTTTACTGACCAAAAATCAGGAGCTCTGGGGCCCAGTTGAGTTCTGCTAATAATTATATGTCATTGTAGGCTAGTAAATGTTTTCCTTCTCTGACCTGAAGTTTTCTCCTTTGTAAAGTTATGGGTCCTCTGGACTGAATTTTGTCCCCCTCCCCCTGCCCAAAATTCATAGATTAAACACCTAACGCCCAATGTGATGGTATTTGGAAGTGGGAACTTTGAAAGGTAATTCAGTTTATATAAGGGTGGGCCTCCCATTTTGAGGTTATAAAAAGAGGAAGAGAAACCAGAACATGTTCCCAGTCCTAC
Source organism: Taxidea taxus jeffersonii (assembly GCA_003697995.1). Classification (NCBI taxonomy): domain Eukaryota; kingdom Metazoa; phylum Chordata; class Mammalia; order Carnivora; family Mustelidae; genus Taxidea; species Taxidea taxus. The sequence continues at coordinate 3,041 of RCUC01138290.1, read as the reverse complement.
TCTCTTCCTCTGTCTCCCTCCCTCCCTCTCTCTCTGTCTCTCTCTCTCTCAATTCCCATTTCTCCCTCTTAGTTTCTCCTTGCCCTGTGAAGACACAGTGAGAAGGTGGCCATCTGCAAGGAAGAGGGCCCTCACTAGGGAATTGAATCAAGGCCAGCACCTTGGTCTTAGACATACTAGGCTCTGAAACTGTGAGAAATAAATTCCTGATGTTGAAGCCTATGGTATTCTGTTATAGCAGCTAATATAGTACATAGCAGACTAATACAATATGTAAATTCAAGGAAACAAAAAAGTTTTCCATTTATGCACCATACTTCTCCAGTTGGCATCTAGCAGTTTTTTTTTTCCTTCATGACTCTGAAACACTGTAAGATTCTAAAAATAAATCAAAATTAAAGTATGTTCTATTCCAGTGTTCATTTTCATAGCATTTCATTTTTTAACTTTTCAAATATTTTAAAGTTGAAAACATCTCTAATTTATTTGATAACTCTGAGTAAAATAGGATATTTAATTAAATTGAACCTCTTATTCTTTTTTTTTTTTTTAAGATTTTTTATTTATTTATTTGTCAGAGAGAGCGAGCACAGGCAGACAGAGTGGCAGGCAGAGGCAGAGAGAGAAGCAGGCTCCCTGCCGAGCAAGGAGCCTGATGCGGGACTTGATCCCAGGACGCTGGGATCATGACCTGAGCCGAAGGCAGCTGCTTAACCAACTGAGCCACCCAGGCATCCCTGAACCTCTTATTCTAAAGCATTAGGGGATTTGTTACTGGGTGATATAAAGCCTACTGATATGTCACAACAACCCTTTGCATTAAGAACATCTCAATATGTTCTCTCAATCATTCAAACCAATGGAGCAATGACTAGCTCCAGTTGTATGTTCTTGGCTCACAAAATTTTCAAGCTGAAGTAGATATTTCAAATATGTTGGTATATTTTAAAAGCAGTACATTTTTGAAAGAAGCCTTATTTAAGTGAAACATCTTAAAATAAGAAAAAGTTTACATATGAATACTCTATTCCACTATATGATAGTCAACAATTCACCTTATAACAAATACCAAGGATAAATTAAATACCATGAGAACCTGTCACTAAACTTCCTCATTCTCATTATAACCTGCCAAATCATCTTAATTAAATTTTTTAAAATGCAAATTCCTGAGCATCTATTTTTGATGTCCAAATATTATTCCATTGTTTGAATATGCCAAAATTCATTTTCATAAATCTCTGTTCCTGGCCATTTGGAATTCTTTAAGCTTTTTACTATAAAATAAAGAGCTATAATTAACTTTATTATATGCAAATATTTGTTTATTTGTTTTAGCATACATCTTTCTTGGATATATTCCTAGATGGAGATTTGCTGGATCAAATCCACGTGTAGTAATATTGAAATGTATAAAAACAATTTGGTCAGAAAATACATAATTTTATTTTTCAGTAACTGAACTCAGTAGAGGTCATGAGTTCCCATCTTAATGGAATACTCAAAATAATTACACAGTAATTCAAAGTGTATCAGTCATCTCTTATTTAAAACTCAATCACTTTTGGGTAACTATTTGATTAAATATGAGTCACTCCCTTCCCCTCCTCCCTCCCACTCTTCCATGTAGTCTGAGTCCAAAGTGTGGGACAGGTGATATTGTATCATCCTAGTTTCTGTTACATGCTTCCTTTGATCCTTATTGCCTCTGTTGAGGTATGTTTTCATGCATAGTCTTAGGATGCCAGCCCCTGTATTTTCTGCTTCCTATCAGCAAAACCCATGCCCTCTGCACCTCCTGGTCTAAATTTCAGGCTTCTTTATATTCTGTGGCCTTCTCACCATTTCTGTCCTGATTCTTGTGTGGCTAAAGGACCCCCACCTTCTTTCTTCACAGCCAAATGAGACTTTGGGTCTCTGGTTACTTTGGAAAGTGAGTATTGCGAATAAAAGATCTTCCTATTTTGTATTTATTTAAGGGCTTTATTAGTCAAATTATAGATATAAATGAATAATTTCAGGGTCAATTTATGAAGGGATGATCAATGAAGAAAACCATTTATAGATATAACTGGTTTTACTGTTTTTGTACTAGTTTTATAAGTGATTAATCTACTACTTTTATTATGTTTATATGTACCTGTGAAATCTTCCTTATGTAAGTTTCTTACTCCTGATTATGGTCTTTCCTTTCCATTCAAATAATTCCCTTTGATGTTTTTGTAAGACTGGTTTAATGGTAGTGAATTCCTTCAAATTTGTTTCTCCAGGAAAGTCTTTGTCTCTCCTTCTAGTCTAAGTGATAGCCTTGCTGCATAGAGTATTCTTGGTTTTAGGTTTTTTTCCTGTCATCACTTTGAATGTATCATGGCACTTTCTTCGGGTCTACAAAGTTTCTGCTGAAAAATCAGCTGATAGATTTTTGGGTTTCCTTTGTATGTAACTATTTTCTCTTGCTGCTTTTAAAATTCTTTATCACTACTTTTTGACATTTTAATTATTTTGTGTCTTCATGTGGACCGCCTTGGTTGTTTTTTTTTTTTTTTGGGTGGGGGGTTCTTTGTGCCTCCAGGATCTGGATTTCCATTCCTTTCCCTAGATTAGGGAAGTTTTCAACTATTACTTCATTAAATAAATTTTCTCCCCCCCCTTCTCTTTTTTCTCCTTCTGGGATCCTTATAGTGCAAGTGTTACTATGCTTGTTGTGTTGTTGAATTCCCTTGAACAGTTCTCATTCTTTTTATTATCCTTTTTTCTTTTCCCTGTTCAATTTGTTTTCCATTACTCTGTCTTACAAAACTGAATATAAATAAAAAACTAGATAAAGTTTAAGACACCCAGTTAAATTGAAATTTCAGGTAAATGACTAATTTTTAGTACAACTTTTTAATATAAATATGGATAAAAGAATATTGCACTATACCAGTTAAACAGTCAAGAAAAACTTCATTCAAGACTATTTCAATGGAGAAATAGACATTGCAATACAAGAGATAGATTAGACTCAACTACACTGAAACAAAAGGCAAGAAAGTTTTGGG
>RCUC01138287.1:0-40939 GCA_003697995.1 Taxidea taxus jeffersonii | reverse complement strand
CCTTTCTCTAATAAATGGAAGAGCCCCTCCATTTCAGTTAAAAGGATATGTATGATAAATGCTTGGTTAGATCTAGCCACACATAAAAGAAACAACTCAGATGCACTTCCAATACTTTCTTTATATGCTTATGACTCCTCAGTCTGGACAGATAATTTGACTAGAATATATGCCTGCATACGGAAATTGAATGTAAGATACTTCCCACATTTTCCAGGTGAGAGGACACCCAAAAAGCTTCTGAAGTTATAAACTAAAATAAATAAACTTCTAAAGATGTAAATGAAATTATCATATCCTACTCATAATATTTAGTTACAGTAATATATGTTTAAAATCATACGTTATATGGAAAAAGATTAATTTTTAAATAACAATCTCTTCTGTTCTCACATTTCATATAATAATTTTCTTCGAACTCTTCAGTTTCATCTTTGATGCACCATGGAATACATCTTATATCATACACACGCTATTTTTATTTAATGCTAGTCACTCACTGCTAATGTGCCACAACACACGGTTTGAAAAATACTGCCTTAAGAGTTACATTTGAGCTACACTAATGATTTATCCAATGAGCATGGGTCACAAGCCACAAAGAGCCATTACCAAGGTGTTGGAAATTTAGTTTTCTCAAATGACTTTTCCCCCTTTTAATCACCTCTCCCTTCCAGTCTAGTTTCTAGTCTCTGAGTCTGAATTGGCAGAATTGCCCTCCTTTCCTTGCTATCTGGTCTCCAGATCTTGGCTAGGCAAACCTGACTCCATTTTTCTCTGGAACAAACCTAGCACTATAATCATCAAACCCATTTTTGACCCAGATTCCCATTTCAACATTTTCAGTGAAGAATTTTCAACTACTCTTCTGATCCTAACAGTTCTTCGTCTCACAATTAGTTTTCTTTGGCTGTAAATGGCCTGGACGCCAATAAACTCTGCAGAAGCCAAGAGCCTCTTTACATGTCAAGCCAGGGCAAGTAACCAATAGAGAAAGAGAGTTCAGGGAAAGAAAACATGATCTATTAGAAATGAATAAGTACTATTTTAAATAACCACTGGGAAAAAAATCTAAACAAAATTAATTACAAATTATCTAGAAAGTTAGGAAGAGTTGCTTGTTCCAAAAACAAAGCTGTTTATCAAAGAAAAATCTAGTCTTAAATGTTATTAGCAAAAATGAGTAAGACTAGGTCAAACTAAAAAGCTTCTACACAGTCAATTATCATATGGTTTCACTTATTTGTGGAGCATAATAAATAACACGGAGGACATGGGAGATGGAGAAGAGAAGGGAGTTGAGGGAAATTGGAGGGGGAGATGAACCATGAGAGACTATGGACTCTGAAAAGCAATCTGAGGGTTTTGAAGGGGTAGGGGGTGGGAGGTTGGGGGAGCCTGATGGTGGGTATTATGGAGGGCATGTATTGCATGGACCACTGGGTGTGGTGCATAAACAATGAACTCTGTTACACTGAAAAGAAATTAAATTTTAAAAAGTGTATTCCAAAATGCAGTAAAATATATATATATATATATATACACACACACACACACACACACACACACACATATATATAAATATATAAAAGAAACAATCACAACATAAAAAGGCAACCTACAGATGGGAGAAATATTTGAAAATCATATATTTAGGGACACCTGGGTGGCTCAGTTGGTTAAGCGGCTGCCTTCGGCTCAGGTCATGATCCCAGCGTCCTGGGATTGAGTTCCACATCGGGCTCCTTGCTCGGCAGGGAGCCTGCTTCTCCCTCTGCCTCTGCCTGCCTCTCTGCCTGTGCTCGCTCTCTCTCTCTCTAACTAATAAATAAATAAAATTTAAAAAAAAAGAAAATCATATATTTAGTAAGAGATTAATACCCAAAATATACAAGGAATTCATACAACTCAATAGCAAAAAAAAAAAAAAATCCAATTAAAAAATAGGTAGAAAAACTGAACATTTTTCCAAAGAAGATATACAAATGGCCAACAGATACATGAAAAGATGCTTGACATCACTAATCATCAAGGAAATGCAAATCAAAATCAAAATGAGGTATCACCTTATTCCTATTAGGTTATCATCAAAAAGATAAGAGATAACAAGTGTTGGCAAAGGATATGGAGGAAAGGAAACCCTAGTGCACTGTTGGTGGGAATGTAAATTAGTGCAGCCCCTATGGAAAACAGTGTGGAGTTTACTCAAGATACTAAAAATACAACTACTATATGATCTAGCAATCACACTTCTGAGTACATACCCAAAGGGATCAAAAACCATTATTGTACACTCCCATGTTTGCTGCAGCATTATTCACAATAGCTAAGTTACAGAAACAACTTAAATGCTTCTCATTGTATGAATGAATCAAGAAATGTAGGGGGTGTGTGTGTGGGTACAGGTGTGTGTATAATAGAATATTAGCCAATAAAACAAGGAAATCCTTTCATTTATGACAACATAGATGAATTTGGAGAACATTATGCTAAGTGAAATAAGCCAGAGAAAGACAAATACATAATATCACTTACATGTGGAATCTAAAAAAAAATAAAATAAAATAATCAAACTCAGAGGGTAGAAAAGCAGCTGCCAGGGCTCAATGGGGGAAACAGATGTTAGTAAAAGAATACAAACTTTCAGTTACAAGAATAATAAAGTCTAAGGTCTAAGGATCTAAGGTATAATCTAGTGACTGAGTTGATAACACTGTATTGTATAGTTAAAATTTGCTAAAAGAATAGATCTTAGGGACGCCTGGGTGGCTCAGTGGGTTAAGCCGCTGCCTTCGGCTCGGGTCATGATCCCAGGGTCCTGGGATCAAGTCCCACATCGGGCTCTCTGCTCGGCAGGGAGCCTGCTTCTCCCCTCCCCTCTCTGCCTGCCTCTCTGCCTACTTGTGTGATCTGTCTGTCAAATAAATAAATAAAATCTTTAAAAAAAAAAAAAAAAGAATAGATCTTAAATGACTGTACAAAAAAACAAAAAGATAACTATATGAGGAGATACATGTATTAATTAACTTCATGAGGGAAATCCTTTCAATATATATAGGTGTATCAAATCCCTAAATTTCTTACAATTATATATGTCAATTTTACCTCAACTCAGCTAAAATTAAAACAAACAAAAAACTCTAGCTCTCCTCTAAGTGTAGGTTCCCAAGACTCAGCCTAGAGTGGGCAAGGCTAGAGCTTACACAGTTTACTCACGAGATAATGGCTGCTCACCTGCTGCCTGCCAGGAGCTTTGCTAGGTGCTAAAGACACAGAGGCTAATCAGAAAGATATGGCCCTGCCCCTTGGAGCTTGTGATCCAGTCAGGAAGCAAAGAATTATACAAGGCTTTAATTACATTGTGACAGTCTATGAAAGCATGGTGCAGTAGATTTAACCTAGTTTGGAGCTTTCAGAGAAGGCTTCACTAAAAAGTGATATTTAGGCTAAACACTGAACTGGGTAGGAGGGGCTAGATAAAACTGAGGGGAAAACAGCCTTACATGCATATTGTCCACCTGTCCACCAATTTGAAGGCTTTCCACACGCAGTTAAAATATCAGTGAAGCTCCCAGAGCCACCTGGGAAATCTCCCCATGTTACACTGGTATCAATCAAAAAGTACAGAGGATCCTCTTCCCTCTGGGGTCACAGAACTATGAGACAATGAAGAATCTCAGAAACACTCACTGTTTCCAAAGTCTACTGTACAGGACAGAGAGCTTAACCAGCTTTTTTTTCATTGCAAACTTAGGCACGGGCAGCAGTATAAATGCAGTGCCACAGTGCCAAACTCTATGACTGAAAGCTAAATTAAACAGTGGTTTTCAAACAAGGAAGGAACTCTGGACAGAGAGGAAATTAAACATCAGCTTTGGGAGATCGCTATTAATTGATACGATTACTTCAACAACTGTGGTTTTGAACACTATTTTCTACTAGTGGCTGTGGTTTTGAACATTAGCTAGTCTCCTGGCTAGAAATCATCCTTCTTGAAGGAAAGATAAATCATTAGTTCAAAATCAATAAATAAGTAAATAAAACTGGCCACTGTTCTTAAGAAAACATATTAAGCCTTGCTCATAGCTACTTAAAGCATTAAACTTGAGTAGTATTATAAGTATTTTAAGTATGAAATAGCAATTATCAGCCAATACTAATTCTTGGTTTTATTTTTATCATAATGGTTAAATTTGAATTAATGAGAGAAACAGGAACAAAAGGAATTTTCAGAGAATGCTTAAACTTCATTCTCCGATCAAACCTTTTAATTTGCTTGCTTTGTTATTTTCCTTTTTTTTTTATCATAGCAGTTTAAAATGTGGCAGGATGAGGATAAATAACATAGTAAAATAAGAATCAGTGTATCAGGGTTCTAATCTAGTTTTGGCCACTTATTAAATTTATTCTGTGATTTTTGTATTTTAAGTAACAATTTCTTCATAAGTAAAACTAAGTAATTAACTAGGTAATTTCTAACTTTTTCTGCTGTTCAAGAGTTCTAAACCAATCAAATAGAAATTCACTTCCTCTTCACATCATCTCTAATCATTAATTAGCTTAATATTAAGTAGGATTGCTATTCCCAAAAATATAGCTGATAAAATAGTCAAACAGAAGTGGCTTTTCTAACAGGAACTCAGAGAGGCAGAACACTGAAGATGATTTGGCCAAAAGGGAATTTTCAAACCTAGAAAACTTGAATGTCAATCTTCAAAGTCTTTTAGATTTGAGGGAGTAGGGTTGTAGAAAAGAACATACTCTAGTAGTTTGTTATCCTACTACCTCAAAATAAGATAAACCAGTAATACCCTATTTCATCCAGCATCACTACCAGTGGACTGCAAGAAAATAGACCTTAATGCTGAAGAAAGCAGAGGGAAGGAAAAATAATCCCAGAGTAGCTATAAACCATCCTTGCCCAGATTAGCAACCTAAATTTGTACAGTTTATGCAATCAAAAAATTCATCCTAGACTACGCTATAAATCAACTTGACCTAATGGACCTTTATAGAACACTTCATCAAACAAGAGAACACAACCTTTTCAAAGGACTGTGGAGCAGTCACCAATGTTGACTATGAATGATTGATTGATTGATTTTAGAGAGAAAGAATAAGGCAGGTAGAGTCAGGGAGAGAGAGAATCCCAAGCAGGCCCTATGCCCAGTGTGTGAGCCTGACACAGGGCTTAATCTCACAACCCCAAGGCCATAATCGAACTGAAATCAAGAGTCAGACACTCAAGCAACTGAGCCACCTAGGTGCCCTGACCATGAAAAAATTTTAAAGTCTCTATCCCTAAACTTATGAGATTTGACACCACAACCACAACAAAATTAAGCTAAATTTTAACAATAACAAGATAAATGAAAAAACTCCTAAAAATTAGAAATCAAATGACTTTTTTTAAATTACCTACCAGTTAAAGAATAAATCAAAAGACAAATTTAAACATATCTTGAACTAAATTAAAATAAAAACACAACACATGTCACATTTGTGGGATGCAGCTAAAACGGTGCTTAGCGAAATTTTACATTATTAAATGCTTATCTCAGGAAAGAAGAAATGTCTCAAATCAAAGTCATCAGCTTCATTTTAGGAAACCAGAAGATAGATATATTCTTTTTCTTTCTTTTATTTTTTTAATTTTTTTTTTATTTAATTGATAGAGATCACAAGTAGGCAGAGAGAGAGGAGGAAGCAGGCTCCCCACTGAGCAGAGAGCCTGATGCAGGGCTAGATCCCAGGACCCTGAGATCATGACCTGAGCCTAAGGCAGAGGCTTAACCCACTGAGCCATCCAGGTGCCCCCAGAAGACAGATATATTGAACTTAAATAGTCTGAAGAAATAAAATAATACAAGTGGGTGCAAAAAACAGGGAAAAATAAAGAAAATCAATTAACCCAAAAGCCGCTTCTTTGAGAAGATGAATAAAATTATTGAACCATTAGCCAATCTGATCAGAGAAAAAAGAGAAGACACAAATTACCAAAATCAGGGATAAGAGGAGAAAAATACTATAAACTTGTCAAACATTAGATGATTAATAACGAATATTATGATCGACTTTATGTCAATAACTTTGACAACTTAGGTATAATACAATTTCCTCAAAAGACAGAAACTGCCAAAGCTTACACAGGAAGAAGCAGATAAACTGAATAGTGCTATATGTATTAAATAAGTTGAATTTGTTATTTAAGTAATCTCCCACAGACAAACCACAAGCACAGATCACACAAAGAATTTCTACAAGGTATTTAAGTAAGAAATAATGCCAATTCTTTTTTTCTTTTTCTTTTTTTTTGAGAGAGAAAGAGAGCAGGGAGGAGGGGCAGAGGGAGAGAGAGAATCTTAAGCAGACACCAAGACCAATGTGGAGCCTGACACAGGGCTTGATTTCACAACCTGGAGATTATAACCTGAGCTGAAATCAAGTTGGACACTTAACGAACTGAGCCACCCAAGTGTCCCAGAAATAATACTAATTCTATACAAAGCCTTCCAGAAAACAGAAGAAGAGACAATGCTCTCCAACTCACTTTAGAATGGCAGCATTGCCCTGAAACCAAAACCAGACCAAGACATTGTAATAAAAGAAAACTATAGGCCATTATGCTTTCGCAAACATGAGCCAAATCGAACAATATATTAATAGATGATATGTTATGACCTAGTGAGGTTCATCCCAGGAATGCAATGTCAATCTAACATTCAAAAACAACCAGGTAATCTGCCATATGGAAAGATTAAAATGAAACCATATGTTTCATTTTAGTCATGTCAACAAATTAAAAAAAAAAAAGGTAACTCAAAATAATTCAAAATTCATTCATGAAAAAAATCAGTAAAGAGTAGAAGGGAATGTTCTTAAACTAATAATGAGTACCAGCAAACAAAACAAAACATAACAGCCATATCTAACATAACACTATTGGTTCACAAACTGGCCCCTGATTAACACAGGGCAAGGAGAGATGGCAGAAAGGCAGACCACTACAGACTGGTAGGTGGCAGCTTTAAGAAGCAAGGAAACTCACATACAAGGCTTGTCTTATATTCAATCTAGAAGGTCTCAACAATACATTGTTCTCTCAAGGCTGCATCCTTGAAAATGGCTCCCATTGTGCAAACAATGGGGGTGAGAAATACTGTACATTCCAATGACAGCAGAGGGGTTGAGGAGCCTCTGATGTCCTAGAGGTCCACTCACAGGACAAGAGATCACATCCTTGCCGTGACTTCCTCCAACACTCCAGCCCTCCTGACCTGCTATGATCTTCCACCCCCTTCTTCCACGCTGTGCCCAAAGCAGTCAGCAAGGGATTTTATTAGTATGGAGGTAGGTAGTGTGGTGGTTCCTTGGCTACATTGAAGGAAGACACCACAGCAACAACACATATAAGATAAAACACAGATTAAGATAATGATTCCCAATAATAAGTAACAATTTTTTCTACCAGGATCCCCATGATCCAAACCACTGACTTAATAAGTCCCTCAATTTGGATGTCTGATCACTCAGGGCATTCACTGGTGCCATGTGATTTAATGAAGATGATACATCAGCAGACTCATTCATCAGGTATGAATACACAATGTTCTGTTTAAATAAGATGATAGATGCATTCTTATGAGACAGTAATAATGTCCAAGTACATTCTGTTTTGGAGGACAGCTTTTCTCCTTAGAGACATCTCAGTGTTCAATAAGGATAGGCTTCGTCAGCTATCATTTAAGCCTTCTTAGATGAATTTAGCAAGGAATTCTCTGTGTCTTACAACATCCTCTAGGCCATAGAAGAAGAAAGCAGCCAAATTATCACACCCCTGGAAAATAAACCCCCCTAGCCTTGAGAAAAGGGAAGTTGGCACATTTAGAAATTTAGAAGGCAGCACTATCAAGCATGAGGAGATGAACTGGGAACAGGTTGTGCCAGATGAGGGCCTCCGTCTTCTCCCCTTTCTCACTAGTACATGCTCCGTTACAGGTATAATATATTTCAACAAGTACAGTTTTATAGTAGGACAGTGGGATCCCAGTGAAGACTGAGTAATTCCCCCTCACCCAGACCTAAAACCTAACTCACCCATTCCAGGAGGATAGCCTATTCCAAATTCCAGTAGGTACCACCTTTCCCAGCATGATGGAATCTGGCATTCTCAGCAACATAGCTCACTAATCCAAAGTGAGAGTCGGACCAATGGCTATCTCTAGCACCTTCCAAACCTTTGTGATGTTGGGCGTCTAGGAAAGGGTCCCTACTTTTGCATATCAAGTAGAAGGTGTACTGTCTTATCATTCAAATGTACTGAAACCCTGGATACTACTTTAGTCTACCTGGCCAAGGTGGTTTTACCTGCTAATAATTTAGTTTGCATCTCTAATATTCCACTTTTCCTTTCTACCAACCATGCTATTTGTGAGCTATAGGGGAGATGGGAATTCCAATCAATGTCATATTCGTTTGCCCAGTCTTATACATCATGAACTTTGAAATGTTCTATTCGACAAGGATATCCAAAAATGGTATTCAGCTTCTCTAATCCCCTAATCACAGCACCCTTATTTGCAAAGTAACAGGGGAAAGTTTGGGTTAGGGCATACACAGTATCTACCCAAACAAAGGCACATTTAGAATATATACTGATACCTCCACCAACAAATACTTAATGATGAAAGCCTGAATGCTTACCCCTAAAATCAAGAAAAAAGCATGGGGCGCTGTTCTCACCACCTTTATATAAGATTGTGCTGAGATTCTAGCTAATATAATAAGACAAGAAACAAAATACAATTGGAAAGGGAGAAAAAAATTCCCTACATAGAAATCCCAAGGTATCTGCAAAAAGAAAAGCTATTAGAGTTAATAGGTGAAATTGGCAAAGTTACAGGATACATGATATCCTGGTATCCTACGGGACCATTGTTTCTATATACTATGAATAAACAACTAAAATCTAAAAATTAAAAAAAAAACTGAGACAGTGAAAAGGAAAATGGTGAGGGAATAGGAGGACCTTAGGCTTGCCTGTTCCCAAGAACACTATTAGATAACTATCAAATCATCCTAAATACTCCAGAAATATACCTGAACACTGTCAGAAAAAACTCCACAATGAAAGGAAGAGAAGAAGCCACATCAAAGGTAGGAAATGCAGAGACATAGTTTATGAAAGAAACAATCAAGGGTACTATAGAAGAGAGGAAGCTGTGGTCTTGGAGGAGGGCAAGAGAGATAGGAACATACAGGTGAATGCACAAGGAGAACATCTGCCCAAAGCCATTGGCTTAGAAAAGAGGAGGGACTGAATTTCATGAGTTTTTCAGAGAACAGGGCTTAAAGTCTGGAGTTTTAAAAGTCAGCAGATGTGGCTCAGATAGAGCCCCAGAGGGCACTGCACTGATCCTAGGAAGAAAGCAGGCAAACAACCCAGGGGCAGACAGTGTGGAAATACCAGTCTAAAGAGTGCCCAGGGCAGAGAGTGGGTAGATTATTCCTTCTTCTAGGAGCATGTCCCTAAGAAGGAGAATTCACAAAGATGTCCCTCCAAAAACAAATGAACTGGATGGTACTATTTCCCTACCCCACCCCTCAACATATGCATAGAGCCACCTGCAGGAAGCAGCACAGCATGAACACTGGCTGCCTAACTTGCTTACACTAAGCCCCACCCCTAACCCTCACACTCTAGTGAAACTGCCCCTCTCAATCACACTTGCCTCAATCCCAGTACAGCAAGGCCCTCTTCCAGAAGACCAGTACAAACCTCTGACCACACCACATCTCCCAACGAGAGAGTTCTGCAGGCCTCAGTTATGGTGGAGGTGATGTCAGTACTCATTTCACAAGAAGACTAGAACACACTTAGTTAACACTAACCACATTCAGGCCAGGGACCAAACAATGCCTACAGCAGGCAGGAAAGCCTCTGCAGACAAATGGCCTGAAGGACAGAACTGCCAAAACACAACAGCAGCACAAACCAGAAACACTCCCTTAAGTGCCAGGCCCTGGGTACTACATGACCATTTCTTCATAAGGCCATTACTTTCAGGAGCAGGAGACACAAATGACTTTTCTAACACAGAGAAGAAGGTAGAGACTTCGACAAAATGCCAAGTCAGAGGAATTTATTCCAAATGAAAGAACAAGATAATGTCACAAACAGAGATCTAAGTGAAACAGATATAATGTGCCTATTGGAGAATTTAAAGTAATGATCACAGGATACTCACTCGGCTTGAGAAAAGAAAAGAAGACATCAATTAGAACCAAATCACAGAGAAAAAAGAGCTAAAAAAAAAAAAAAAAGAATCAGAGATGAAGAGTGCAATAAATGAGATTAGAAAGAGACTTCCAATGAATAGCAGACTGGAAGAAGCAGAGGCATGAATTAATGACCTATAAGACAAAGTAATGGAAAATAATGAGGTTGAAAAAAAGAAAGAATTATGCAACCTGAGAATGACTTAGGAAACTCAGTGATACCATCAAAGTAAGTGATTCATATCACAGGAATCCCAAAAGATTCCCAAAGTGATTCATATCACAGGAATCCCAAAAGAAGAATAAAGACAAAAGAAGGCAGATTATTTATATGAAGAATTAATAGCTGAAAACTTCCCTAAACTGGGAAGGAAATAGACATTCAGATCCACGAAGCACAGGAGAACTAGTATCAAAATCAGGCCAACACCAAGACATATTGTAATTAAATTTGCAAAGTATAGTGCTAAATAAAATATCTTAAAAGCAAAAAGCCTTTTAAAAAAAGGCAGCAAGACAAAAGAGGTCCTTAACTTACAAGGGAAAACCCATAAATCTAGCAACATAGGAGAGTGGCATGATACATTCAAAGAACTGAATAGGAATCTGAATCTGAATCTGAAGCCAAGAATATTCTATCCAGCAAGACTATCATTCAGAATAGAAGGAGTGTTTCCAAAACAAAGAAAAACTAAAGGAGTTTGTGACAACTAAAAGAGCCCTACAAGAAATATTAAAGGGGACTCTTTGAGTCAAAAGGAGAGAACAAAAGTGACAAAGGCAGGGGCGCCTGGGTGGCTCAGTGGGTTAAAGCCTCTGCCTTCAGCTCAGGTCATGATCCCAGGGTCCTGGGATCGAGTCCCACATGGGGTTCTCTGCTCAGCAGGGAGCCTGCTTCCTCCTCTCTCTCTGCCTGCCCATCTGCCTACTTGTGCTCTTCGTCTGTCAAAAAAAAAAAAAAAAAAAGAGTGACAAAGGCAAGAAAGAGCAGAGAAAATCTTCAAAAGCAATGACAAAACAAGTAATAAACTGGTAATAAATACATATCTTTCAATAATTACTTTAAATGTAAATGGACTAAATGCTCCAATCAAAAGACATAGAGAGCCAGAATGGATAAAACAAAGTAAGACCCACCTACATGCTACATACAAGAGACTCATTTTATTTTATTTTACTTAAGATTTTATTTATTTATTTGACAGAGATTACAAGTAGGCAGAGGCAGGACGAGACAGAGGAGGAAGCAGGCTCCCCACTGAGCAGAGAGCCCGATGCGGGACTCAATCCCAGGACCCTGAGATCATGACCTGAGCCGAAGGCAGAGGCTTAACCCACTGAGCCACCCTCATTTTAGACCTAAACACAGATTGAACACCTGCAGATTGAAAGTGGAGATAGAGAAACATTTATCACTCAAATGGACATGAAAAGAAAGCCAGAATAGAAATACTGATATCAGAAAAACTAGATGTTACAACAAAAACTGTTAACAAGAGACAAAGAAGGGTACTATATAATCATAAAGGGGACAATCCAACAAGAAGCTATAACAGTTTTAAACATTTATGCACCAACATGGAAGCACCCAAATATATAAAAAAAAATTAATAAGAGATACAAGAAGGAGCTAAGATGGCAGAGTAGTAGGAAGACTCTAGGCTTGTCTACTCCTTCAAACACAGCTAGATAAGTATCAAAGCATTGTGGATACCCAAGAAATCAACATAAGAACTGAAAGAACAAACTGCACAAGTAGAGGGAGAGAAGAGGTCAATTGTGAGAAGGCAGGCAAGCAAACTGGACACTGTGAAAATAGCCATCTGAAAAATGCTCAGGATGCATGAGAGGAAATTATTCACTCTACTGGAAAGGCTTCCCTGACAGCAGCAAACAGGAATGCCCCTCTCCAGAGACAAAGGAGCTAGCTAGTGCCCTTTCCCTTCCCCACCCTTCAGCATAAACCAACTGCACTAAACAGCAGTGAGCCAACACCAGCTGCATAACCTGTTTACACCAAGTCCTGCCCCCACTGCACTCTGCTGGTGCTACTTTTCTCAGGCAAGTGTGCCTAAGAACCAGTGCAGTGAGCCCCTCCCCCAGAAGACATGCACAGTCCCCCCCCACACACACACCATGTCTACTGACCATAGGGGTCCCCAAAGTTTCAATTCTAACAGAAATAGCATCAGGTCTCTTTCAATAAACAGATCAGAGCATACCTAGTTAAAATCTGCCACAATCTGGCCAAGATCCAAACACTCCCCATTGCAGGCAAGAAGAAACTCTGCAGAGGACTGACCAGAGGGACAGAGCAGCCACAGCATAGCAGCAGAGTGCATGCAGCACACAGCAGAGACATCTGATATACCAAGCCCTGGGCATTATATGGTCTATTCTTTATAAAGCCATTTCTCTTGGGAGCAGAAAACATAACAGTATTTCCTAACACACAGAAGAAGACGGAGGCCTAGACAAAATGACTAGACAGAGGAAGTCAACCCCAAAGGAAAGAACAAGAAAAGGTCACAGCGAGGGTCTAATCAAAACAAATATAAGTAATATGCCTGATTCAGAATTTAAAGTAACAATTAAAAAGATATTAGCTGGGCTTGAGAAAAAGCATAGAAGACATCAGTGATACCCTTACAACAAAGATAAAAGAGCTTGAAACCAATAAGGCCAAAATGAAAAAATGCAATAACCAAGATTGGAAACCAAATGAATATAATGACTACAAAGATGGAAAAAGTATAGGAATGAATAAGTGATACAAAGACAGAATTATGGAAAATAATGAAGCTAAACAGAAAAAGGGAAGAAAAATCTTGGATCATGAAAGTAGACTTAGAGAACTGAGTGACTCCATCAACAATAATATTTGTATCACCTGCGGGTGCCTGGGTGGCTCAGTCGGTTGGGTATCTGCCTTCTGCTCAGGTCATTACCCCAGGGTCCTGGGATCGAGGCCCGCATCGGGCTCCCTGTTCCTCAGGAAGCCTGCTTCTCCCTCTGCCTCTCTCACTGCTTGTGTTCCCTCTCTCACTGTGTCTCTCTCTGTCAAATAAATAAAATATTTTTTTAAAAAAGTATTTGTATCATCTAGAGGCCAGAAGAAGACAGAGAAAAGGGGTCAAAGGTGTATTTGAGGAAATTATAGCTGAAAACTTACCTAATTTGATGAAGGAAACAGACAACCAAATATGGAGGCACAAGAACTCCCGTCAAAATCAATAAAAGCAGGCCAACACTAAGACATATTGTAATTAAATTTGCAAAATACAGAGATAAAGAAAAAAATCTTAAAAGCAGCAAGACAGAAGAAATCCCTAAGTTGCACAGGGAAGACCAACAAGTTTAGCAGTAGTTCTATCCACAGAAACTTGGCTAGCCAGCAGAAAGTAGCATGATATATTCAAAGTGCTGAATGAGAAAAATCTGAAGCCAAGAATATTCTATCCAGCAAGGCTATCATTCAAGAGAGAGAAAGAATTTCCCAGACAGACAAAATAACTAAATTAACTAAAGGAGTTAACCACTAAACCAGCCATGTAAGAAATATTAAAGGGGACTCTGAGTGGGGAAAAAAGACCAAAAGTGACAAAGACCAGAAAGGAACAGAGAAAATCTCCAGAAACAATGATAAAACAAGTAAATGTTTTTGTTTTTTAAAATATTTTTAAATGACAATAAATTCATACCTATCAATAACTATTCTGAAATAAATGGACTAAATGCTCCAGTCAAAAGACATAGGGTGTCAGAATGGATAAAACAAAATAAAAGCCATCTATATGCTGCCTACATGTAAGAGATTCCTTTTTAGACCCAAAGACATCTGTAGACTGAAAGGGAGCAAATGGAGAAATGCTTTTCATGCAAATGGATGTCAAAAGAAAGCCAGAATAGCAATACTTATATCAGTCAAACTATATTTTATTTTTTAGTTTTTATTTATTTATTTATTTCAGAGAGAGAGAGAGAGAGAGCACAAGTAGGAGTGAGGGGTAGAGGGAGAAGCAAGCTCCATGTGGAGCAGGAAGCCCTATGCAGGATGCAGGACTCAATCCCAGGCCCCTGGGATCATGACCTGAGCTGAAGTCAGATGTTTTAACTGACTGAGCCTCCCAGGCACCCCCAGCCAAACTAGATTTTAAACCAAAGACTGTAACAAGATATGAAGAAAGGCACTGTATCATAATAAAAAGGTCTAACCAACAAGAAGATCTAACAGTTGTAAACCTCTTACACTGCAACTTGGGAGCACCCAAATTTATAAGACAATCAATAACAAACAAAGGGGAACTCATTGATGATAATAAAATAACAGGGGACTTTAACATCCATTTATATCAAGGGACTAATCATCTAAGCAGAAAATCAATAAGGAAATAAGGCTTTGAATGACACACTGGACCAGACAGACTTGACAAATATATTCAGAACATTTTATCCTAAAGCAGCAGAATACACATTCTTTTCAAGTGCACACGGGTCCTTCTCCAGAACAGATCACATACTAGGTCACAAATCAGGCATCAACAAGTATGAAAAGACTGAAATCATACCATGCATATTTTCTGACCACAACACTGAAACTTGAAGTCCACCATAAAAAAAAAAAAAAAATCTTTATAAAGACCACAAATTCATGGAGGTTAAAGAACATCCTACAAAAGAATGAATG
Source organism: Taxidea taxus jeffersonii (assembly GCA_003697995.1). Classification (NCBI taxonomy): domain Eukaryota; kingdom Metazoa; phylum Chordata; class Mammalia; order Carnivora; family Mustelidae; genus Taxidea; species Taxidea taxus. The sequence continues at coordinate 25,974 of RCUC01138287.1, read as the reverse complement.
GGTCAACCAGGAAATTAAAGAAGAAATAAAAAAACACATGGAAACAGACAAAAATGGAAATACAACAGTCCAAAACATTAGGGATGCAACAAAAGGGATCATAAAAGGGAAGTTTATAGCAATAGTTTATAGGTTATTTTAAGTATAACTTGTTTGAGGTTTTCTTGCCTACCTCAAAAAACAAGAAAACCTCAAATAGGCAACCTAATCTTTCACTTAAAGGAGCTAGAAAAAGAACAACAAACAAAGCCTAAAGCAAGCAGAAGGAAAATAATAAAGACTAGAGCATAACTAATTGATTAAAAAAAATACCCTGTAGAACAGACCAATAAAACCAAGAGCTGGTTCTTTGAAAAAATTAATAAAATAATAAACCACTAGTCTTACTAAAAACAAAAGAGAAAGGGCCCAAATAAATAAAACCACAAATGAGAGAGGAGAAATAACAACACCACGTACAAAGAACTATAAGAGAATATTATGAAAGGCTATATATGCCAACAAACTGGGCAATCTAGAATAAATGGATAAATTGCTAGAAACATATAAACTAGGAAAACTAAAATTGGAAGTAACAGAAAACTTGAAAAGACCCACAACCAGAAAAAAAATTGAATCGGTAATCAAAAATCTCCCAATAAAGTACAAGACCAGATGGCTTCATAAGGGAATTTCTTCTCCAACGATTACCAAAAAAATGGAAATGGAAGGAAAACTTCCAAACTGATCCTATGAATCAAGCATTCCAAATGCTTGGAATTCCAAAACCAAGAGATTCCAAACCAAAACCAAAAGAATCCACTAAAAAAGAGAACTACAGGCAAATATCTCTGATGAACATGGATGCAAAAATTCTCAACAAAATTCTAGTACATTAAAAGAATCATTCACCACAATCAAGTGGGATTTATTCCTGGGTTGCAAGGGTGGGTGGTTCAATATTCTCAGAATCATTGAACAAGATACATCACATTAGTAAAAGAAAGGATAGCAACCATACAATCCTCTCAATAGATGCAGAAAAAGCATTTGACAAAGTACAACATCAATTCTTGATTAAAAACCTCTAATAGTAGGGATAGAGGGCATACACCTCAACATAATAAAGGTCATATATGAAAAACCCACAACTAATACCATCCTCAATGGGAAAAACTGAGAGCTTTTCCTCTAAGGTCAGAAACAAGACAGGGATGTCCACGCTCACCACTGTTGTTTAACATAGTACTGGAAGTCCTAGCCACAGCAATCAGACAACAAAAACAAATACAGGCATCTAAATCAGCAAGGAAGAAGTAAAACTTTTACTATTTTCAGATGACGTGATATTCTATATATAACACGTGAAACACTCCACCAAATGCTAGAACTGATACAAAAAATCAGTAACATCTCAGGCTACAATGTACAGATATCTAACTCTGAATGCATTATTTCCATTCATTTAGCACAAAGAAATTATTTGGTTTCACTTGGGAAAAAAAATAAACCTAATGCATTTCTACACACCAAGAGTGATGCAGCAGAAGGAGAAACTAAGGTATTTTTCCCTTTCACAACTGCACCAAAAACCACAAATACTTAGGAATAAACCTAAACAAAAAGGTAAAAGAAACTCTGAAAACTATAAATGACTTATGAAAGAAATTCAAAGGACACAAAGAAATGGAAAGATGTTTCATTCTGATGAATTAGAAGAATAAATATTGTTAAAATGCCTATACTGTCCAGAGCAATCTACATGTTTAATTCAATCCCTATCAAAATACCACCAGCATTTTCCACAGGGCTAGAACAAATAATCCTAAAAATTGTAGAGAAATACAAAAGACCCCAAATAACCAAAGCAATCTTGAAAAAGAAAAGGAGAACTGGAGACATCATAATTCTGGACTTCCAAGTTCTATTACAAAGCTATAGTCACCAAGAAAGTAATAGTACTAGCACAAAAACAGACATATAGATAGATCAAGGGAACGGAACAGAAAACCCAGAAATGGACTCACAACTATAAGGTCAACTAATCTTCAACAAATCAGGAAAGAATATTCAATGGAATAAAAGACAGTCTCTTCAACACATGGTGTTGGGGAAAACTGGACAGCAACATGCCAAAGAATGAAACTGGGACCACTTTCTTACACCATACAAAAAATAAACTCAAAATAGATGAAAGACCTAAATGTGAGACCTGAAAACATAAAAATCCTAGAAGAGAACACAGGCAGTAAATTCTCTGACACAGGCTGTAGCAACTTCTTCCTAGATATGTCTCCTGAGGAAAGGGAAACAAATGCAAAAATAAACTACAGGGACTTCATCAAAATAACATGCTTCTGCACAACAAAGGAAATAATCAACAACACTAAAAGGTAATCTTCAGGAAGGGACAAGATATTTGCAGATGACATATCTGATAAAGGAATAGTATCCAAAATACATAAAGAATTTATACAACTGAACACCCAAAAAACAAATAACCCAGTTAAAAATTGGGCAGAAGATAAGAATGTCTTCCAAAGACATACAGATGGCTAACAGACATAAAAAGCTGCTCAACTTCACTCATCATCAGGAAAATGTGAATCGAAACTACAGTGAACTATCACCCACACCCATCAGAGTGGCTAAAATCAACAACACATGAAACAGGTATTGGCAAGGATGTGGAGAAAGGGAAACCCTCTTGCACTGTTGGTGGGCATGCAAACTGGTGCAGCCACTGTGGAAAACAGTATGGAGTTTTCTCAAAAAGTTAAAAATAGAACTACCCTATTATCCAGCAATCCCACTACTAGGTATTTACCCAAAGAATACAAAATTACTAATTCAAAGGATACGTGTGCCCCGATGTTTAGAGAAGCATTATCTACAATAGCCAATTATGGAACCAGTTCAAGTGTCCACCAACTGATGAATGGATAAAGAAGTGGTATATATGCACATACACACACACACACACACACAGATATACACACACACAATGGACCATTACTCAGTCATAAAAAGGAATGAAATCTTGCCATTTGCAAAACACAGATGGAACCAGAATTATGCTAAGTGAAATAAGTCAGTCAGAGAAAGACAAATACCATATGATTTCACTCATATGTAGAATTTAAGAAAACTAATGAACAAAGGGAAAAAGAGAAACAGAAAAGAAAACCAAGAAACAGACTCTTAAGTACAGAGAACAAACTGATGATTACCAGAATGGAAGTGGGTGGGGGGTGGGTGAAATAGGTGACGGAAATTTAAGAGTACACTTGTTATGATGAGCACTGGGTGTTATGTGGAAGTGTTGAATCACTATATTGTATACCCAAAACTAATACTGTATGTTCGTTACTAGCTGAAATTTAAATAAAAACTTAAATAATAAATAAATAAGATCCAAGTAGACACAGATACTATGCTTAGGAATTATAAGACTTAATGTAGTTAAGAGTCAGTTCTCTCAGGGTGCCTGGGAGGCTCACTGGGTTAAAGCCTCTGCCTTTGGCTCGGGTCATGATCCCAGGGTCCTGGGATTGAGCCCCACATAGGGCTCTCTGCTCAGCAGGGAGCTGCTTCCTCCTCTCTCTCTGCCAGCCTCTTTGCCTACTTGTGATCTCTATCTGTCAAATAAATAAATAAAATCGTTTAATAAATAAATAAATAAAAGAGTTCTCTCCAAACTGGTCTACAGACCAAATGCAATCCCAATCAAACTCTCAATATATTTTTTTGTAGAAATTGACAAGCTGATTCTAAAGTGTATATAAGAAGTCAAGGAATTAGAATAGTCAAAACAAACTTGTAAAGTAAGAAAAAGTTTAAGTTCTTATACTTCGTAATGTAAGACAATATAAAGCCCATCAACACGATCTGGTATTGCTGTCCAGACAGACATAAAGTTCAGTGGAATAGAAGACACTCCAGCAAGTATCCACACATACACAGTCAACTCATCTTTTGTAAAGGCACTTGCCTTTAAAACTCATGACTCCTAAATCTAGCCCTTTAAACTGGATACCGGTTAAGATCTAGTACTCTGTTGCTGCCTTCCTCTTGGCCTCCATTTCCAAATATTACCTATTCTCTTCTAGATTTTGTATTGCCATCCCTCAACTGTCAGAAGACTCCCCGCAGACTGTAACCCCTGGTGCCAACTGCTTAACTATTTTACATTTATTGTCTGTTGTCTTTGAATGCCATTTTCTACCTGCTACACTGAGCTACTTCCAAGAAACCGCAGCTGGCTCCACCCCCAAATAGCCCATCTCAGTGAATGTATTAGACCCAAATTCCTGCTCCTCATGACCACCAATCCATCAAGCCATCTAGGTGAACCATACCTAGACATGCCCAAAGATATATTGCAGCATACATGACCTCTCAATCATGTTCTCTGAAATTGGGTTCACTATACTGGTAAAGTCCATGAAAGATATTTAAGTTGCTATCATTTAGAAAGTTCTGCCTTTAAAACACTGGGCTAGTTCTATTCTCCAATGACACAAGCCCTTATACATAATTCTCTTATCCTAACACCCCTAATATAATTTAGCCTGTCACATTTTGTCTCTAACAAGCACAAAGACAAGTTTCTCTTTGTAACCATGTTATTCTTGTCTCAAGGCAATCCAGGGTGAAATGTGGCTTTTCTTCATTTTCTACTAATACAGTAGTTCAAAATTCACTTTATTGGGTATAAGTGAAACAGGTTAGTTTCTTTGGCAAGTTCTGTAAAATATCTGTAATTTTGTTTTATTCAACCTGAAAATAGCTTTTGTTTGTTTCTTTTGTAGGGCTTTTTGGTACTGTGTTTCTGCATATGTATCTCTAATTTCAACTTTATGCCAAAGTCTCTTGCCAGCTGCAAGTATTTTCTTCACACCCATGACAATGTTCTGAGTTAATTTCACAAGTTCAAGTGGGAAGAGAAATTCTGGAATGGGTTCCAAACTGAATATAAATTTCCCCATTGGGCAGAAACAAGGATGTCATGAAAACTCTACCTGTAGAGCACTGTAAGTCTCTCCTTGTTGCAGTAATTCTGGAATGTGTTTGCCTGGGTGGCTCAGTTGGTTAAGCAGCTGCCTTGGACTCAGGTCATGATCTCAGGGTCCTGGCATCCAGTCCCATATCCAGTTTCCTGCCACATCTGTTTCCCTGTCCTTTCCTCTTCCTCTGCCACTCACTCTGCTTGTGGTCCCTCACTCTGTCTGTGTCAAATAAATAATTTTAAAAATAATAATAATTCTGGAATGCTTGCATCTAACAGTTTCACAGTAAATATCAGCTAACATTTATTAGGCATTTCTTTCGAGTCGAATACTGCTGAGCATGTAATATGCATTATCCCATTTAATATTCACAAAAATCCCAGAGGCAAATCCCATAATCATGTACATACAACACTAATGAAGAAACTAAATCTCAGAAGAGTTGAATAACTTACATAAAGTCACGTAGCTAATAAGTAAGATGGCAGAGCCCAGACAATTGTATATATAGTCCAATAGTATATGGCTCTGCAAAAATACACCAACTTTTCCAGAAAATATTCCTGGTTCTTTTTTTTCTTCAAAGGACTTTTAAAACTAGGCAAACCCAAACATTACATGGTGAAATAAATTTCCTTTTTAAAGTTCCTCTAGTTAAAGCAGAGATAAGCAAACTTTTTCTGTAAAGAGCCAGATAGTGTTTTAGGTTTTGTAAGTATTTTCTGCTGTTTGTTTTTACAGTCCTTTAAAAACGCAAAAACCTGTCTTCATTTGCTGGTACAAAACCAAGCCACAGGCCAAATGAGGCTTGAATGCTCTGGTTTACTAAATCCTGCTCTAATAGCAACCTGCTTATCATTTTCACTAAACCTAAATTATAATACACATTTCATTCTATAATTTTTTCATAGACTTCTTAGACCCCTGCTTATTATTCATTCTCTCAGAACACAATTCCTTCCTGGGACATCTTATGATTTACCTTATTATCTATCTTATTATGACCACAGGAAAACCTCCAAAATCACTACAAATTTGACTTTGCAATATCTTACCTTTTTGAATGTGCTCAGCTAATCACAAAAGATTTCTGCACATTCAAAGCTCTTCTTTTGCTTCCTTTCCTATTGTTAAAAAATTTTTTAAATTATGGATTTCCAGTATTTCCATGCAAGCTGCCCACTGACCATTACTTTGACGAGATGTCTCCATTTTGCTTTGTTTTCGTTTTCATTGGAAAGCAGTTCAGAGAGTCTCTACTTCATGTTTACCTAATCTGTCTTTTAGATCAGGCAGAATTTAAACACAATCTTTTTCTCAGCAACTGTTTAAACAAAGGATGATTCAAGAATGTATCAGAAAAGTCATTTCTTAAAAAGAAAAGTCATTTCTTCCTCAACTACTGTTTTATTTATTACATATCTGCATTAAAATGATATGTTAATGAATACAAATGTTGCTAATCTACTTCACAACTCAATCTGAGAAATTTTCTTATGGGGAGGCCTAATCATGGACAGATGCCAAGAAAAATGTTCTCCATTTTTGCTGTAAAATGTCCACTGATCTGCCCTCCACTACAGAATGACATGTTTCCTTTCCTGCACTTTAAGTCCAAAACCTTCTTTTTTTTTGTTTATTTATGTTTTTATCCCCAGGGGGACAGGTCTGTGAATCGCCAGGTTTACACATTTCACAGCATTCACCATAGCACATGCCCTCCCCAATGTCCACAACCCCACCACCCTCTCCCGACACCTCTCCTCCCAACAACCCTCAGTTTCTTTTCTGAGATTAAGAGTCTCTTATGGTTTGTCTCCCTCCCGATCCCATCTTCTTTCATTTGTTCTTTTCCTACCCCCCAAACTCCCACATTGCATCTCTACTTCCTCATATCAGGGAGATCATATGATAATTGTCCTTCTCTGATTAACTTATTTCGCTAAGCATAATACCCTCTAGTTCCATCCACGTCATCATGAATGGCAAGATTTTATTTCTTTTGATGGCTGCATAGTATTCCATTGTATATATATACCACCTCTTCTTTAGCCATCCACCTGTTGATGGACATCTAGGTTCTTTCCATAGTTTGGCTATTGTGGACATTGCTGCTATAAACATTCGGGTGCACGTGCTCCTTCGGATCACTACGTTTGTATCTTTAGGGTAAATACCCAGTAGTGCAATTGCTGGGTCATAGGGTAGCTCTATTTTCAACTTTTTGAGGAATCTCCATGCTGTTTTCCAGAGTGGTTGCACCAGCCTGCATTCCCACAAACAGTGTAGGAGGGTTCCCCTTTCTCCACAACCTCACCAGCATCTATCATTTCCTGACTTGTTAATTTTAGCCATTCTGACTGGTGTGAGGTTTCCCTGATGCCCAGTGATGTGGAGCACTTTTTCATGTGTCTGCTGGCCATCTGGATGTCTTCTTTGCAGAAATGTCTGTTCACGTCCTCTGCCCATTTCTTGATTGGATTATTTGTTCTTTGGGTGTTGAGTTTGCTGAGCTCTTTATAGATTTTGGTTAATAGCCCTTTATCTGATATGTCATTTGCAAATATTTTCTCCCATTCTGTCAGTTGTCTTTTGGTTTTATTAACTGTTTCCTTTGTTGTGCAAAAGCTTTTGATCTTGATGAAGTCCCAATAGTTCATTTTTTCCCTTGCTTCCCTTGCCTTTGGCGTTGTTCCTAGGAAGAAGTTGCTGCGGCTGAGGTCGAAGAGGTTGCTGCCTGTGTTCCCCTCAAGGATTTTGATGGATTCCTTTCTCACACTGAGGTCCTTCTTCTATTTTTGAGTCTATTTTCGTGTATGGTGTAAGGAAATGGTCCAAGACCTTCTTATCCTATGCCTCTGTCTTCTATTCCAATACAAAATGCCATATTTGAAGCAGACTTAAAATCTCAGAAGCAGGCAAGGCAATTTAAAAAATAATTATAACTTCTCTCAATGAGAAGAGTCTTAGTGGAGTGATTTAGCTTAGGTTTTGCCGAATCCAAACAAGAAAGAAATAATCAAAATAAAATCTTAGAATCAATAAAGTACTGAAAAAAATATCTCTAGGGTCAGTTTTAGAAAAATGAATCCAGAAGTACATACCTGATACAAAAGGCATAGCCAAGACAAAGAAAGACTGACAAGCTAATTTAAGTGGGAGAAATGGAAAATACCAAATGAGGTTAACTGGAAAGTTACCTAACCTTCCTGTAATAGACATAGAGAAAGCAGTATTAAGAAGATTTAAATGTCACCATTATGCATTGTTGGTCCATTGGCTTTGTAACGTTAAGTAAAATGAGTGCTCCACGAATTTCCAGAATACTATACTTGCTTCTAATAATTCCAATAATTGTTCTAGAACACTGATAGTTATGAGGTATATGGAATTACTGTGAAAACAAAAAGGACACATTAAGGATATTAGGAGTCATAATATAGATAAAATAGATCATAGTAGGAAATCAAAAACTAAAGAAGATGTAAATAAGGCTTTCTTTTTGTCTTGCATATATAGACATAGATTACAGAGTCCCTGCCAAGATTAGAACAAACTGAGACATTGCTCCCTACCACTTTTCCAGGCCAATCTTCCATGGCATCTTTAACAAGTTCACTTGTTTTTTATTTCAGATTATTTCTGTAAACTTGGAAGTGGATTCTACAGTCCCTTCCATCCTGCACAATTTCCTCAAAACTCTAAAAGGAAGTCAACTCTCAACTTTAGTAAAAACAGAAAATACATTTCAAACTACAAAAACAAATCCCAAGATAACACCGATACAATAAAAGCTGTTTTAATCCACTGATTGAAATAACTGAAGTTCTCCATATCTTAATTATGTCTGTAAAGTATTAGAAAGCATAAAATAACCTGAAAAAATCAATAGGGTTGGTGTAAGGGTAGAAAGAAGGTTGGTAAAACCCTTCTACTATGAATTCTACTTTAATAGACTTTTCTATTAACTAATATCTGATCCTGAGACTCTTTTTTTTTCCTGACTATGAAACATTTTAGTTCAGAGGTGCAAGTGTAATGAGGAGTAGAATTTCAGCTAGTTTTGTACTCCAGAAGATCAGAACTCAATGGCCGGTATGCTGTAAGGTTATCAGTTGTGCCCCATGTCACAATACCCAGTGCTAATTTAAAATATGCCATTATGCTTATTTATAGCCTAGATGTTGGTAATTTCCATAAATTATTTCTAAGAATTATACCATTAATACATATAATTGCTATGGTATGATTATGAGTTCCTAAAATGCCAAGTGGCTTTCATACTGTAAGAACAATCAAAGAATAAATTATACCCATTATTTATTAAAAAAAGAAAAGCTAAACAGCACTGGATTCTTATGCTCTTCCAATATTTAAAGAAAACTAAATCTTCAGGTGTGGATCAAGGCTGGAAATAAACATTTCTAGAAATCCATCAATTTTTCAGGTCACTACAAATCATCAATTAAATGAGTAAGAACTTAAGGTAGTTTGAGAATTGTTCTAATGAAGCTATAGACTCAAAAAAACCCTATTTCACATCAATAAAAATTCTATTCCAGTCAATTTTGACTGCAACAAGCATACGGTAAATACATTAACACTGGTTACTAGCAAGAAGGAGGGAAAGAAATTGATATTATAACCTATATCCACTATTCAATGCCATGTCAAAAGCTACTACTTCCCACCAATGGCAATTCAACAGCTGAGGGTTTACAATTTTAAAACACTATGTGTGAACTTTTAAATTATCTAATGTTTTCTCGTAACAATTTTGTAAGATAGATGCCACTCCTATTTTGCAGATAGGAAAATGAGGTTTAGAGAAATTAGATAACTTGCAAAATACTGCATTTTTATTATGCGGAAAAGCAAGGAATCAATTCAAGAAATTTACTTCTGAGCCTGCCCTTACCCTGGGATCAGTTATGAAAAAAAAAAAAAACAAAACTGACTACCTAGAAGTGCAATCATAGCTTCAAAACTGTATTCTAGTTTGATGATGTTACATAGTAGAAGTATCTAATTCTGAAATCTTTATAAAAATGGTTCCTAAAGTTCCTTCTAAAAATGGGTACTTAAAAGACAACTGGTCTAGTCATTCAAGAGATCATATCATGGGAGAAAAGAGAGAAGAATATTTTAGAATAAAAGAAGCCAGAGATAAAAGAAGTAAATGTAACGCATGGTCTTTATCTGAGTACTGGTTAGAACAAAACAACTAAAAATACTTTCGGCAAAATTCAGGAAATTCACATATGGACTGAGTCTTAGGTTATCTGTGAATTACCAATGCTGTTAGATGTTATAGTTGTTCTATTATATGAGAAAGGTTTTTTTGGAGTTAACCATTTAAAGAAATATTATAATGAAATATTTAGAGATTAGCTCTCCTGAGTTCTGTAATTTACCTGAAAATTACAGTAAATTATAGTAAAACAATTTAGCATCTATAGCAAAAGTTTAAAAACTGAGAATTCTAAGGAAGAAGTGTACAGTTGCGCATTTTACTACTGTCCTCACTTTCCTGTATATTTGAAGTTTTCTCAAAATAAAAAGTCAAAATTTCAAAACTGCTCACATGAAAAAAGTCAATGTTTATCTTTCAGCTCTGAAACAATTGTTCTTTACCAGTATTTAGCATCTTGCCATTTTCTTTACTCCTCTGACCTTAGCTAAATCATACTTTTTGACAGAGGGAAAAGGGTGCTCCATTACATGAAACTGTCAGAGGGCACTCACTCAGCTTACTTTGAGAAGCCAACAGGAAAATGTGTAAGAGCTGGAAAGACCTGGGTCACAGTTGTCCAAGTCTTCTTAAGTGTCATCATTCACTATCGTAATTCTCATCAATCAAGTAAATTATTCACTGAGAAGCTCTTATTGTTACCATATTGATCAGGAAGAACTGATACACAAAGGACTGCTGTTAACCCCGCAAATTACAACTATCCTCTCTTTGTCTCTGAAATCAAATTCCTTGACAGAAGTGACCTTATCCCAAATCCAATAAATGTCCTATTTCCAAAAAAACTCAACTGAAGGGCTATAAAACCTGAAAATTCTCTTGTGCTTTCTCCTCCTTTGCTTCCAGTTACCATCCTAAAAGGATCAGCTGAACGCCATCAGTTGGATCGAACATCCTAAGAAGAAAGACTCACAGCAGGCCAGGTATATGAATATTTTAGATATATCAGGGACTAACATATTAAGCAGCTTTCAGGTTATATACATATATTGACTAATGGCACTAGTTGCTATAATAATTATTCTCTTCTTGTGAACTGCTAAATATGTGATAACAGACTCAATTCATATGTTATCAGAAGAAAATATAATCAGTGAAGAATATTTTTTAATCTTGAAAAGAAACTCACAGGGTATTAGGAATCTCTTAATGTAATATTAACAATTCCTTTCTCTAATGGGGCCAGATGGTTTTCTTCTTGGTATACTTGTACTACGGTAATTACCACCACTAAGCCTTTATCATGGACCTTTGTGCCCAGGACAATCTGTAATATATATTATTCCAGTTACTCTTTAGTACAACCTTAAAATGCAGGTTTGCAATTCACTCAAAGTCACGCAGTAAGTGACAAAGCTGCGATTTAAGCCAAGTATGACTGACTGTAATACCAGCGTGATAAATGGTAGGGCTCTGTTGTGAGCTATATCTGATGTGACAGCACACCACATTGATGTGTGCACACAAATTTACTTGCCGCAACAGTACTCATTCTAAATAATGATTTTACCTTTGTTTTCTGAAATCAAACTGGTATGTCCATATGGTATACAGGATCAAACTAAGAAAAATAGAAGGCCACGTCCTTCCTCACTCTCCCCTCCCACAGCTTAAAGCCAGGAGTACAATTATTTTTGGAAGCATTTTAATTGATTAAATCTGCACTCTGTATGGACTTTGATGACATAAAAATGAGTAAAACATAATTCCGCCCTTTAGATTTAGAAAAAGGGCATAAAACAGCAAAATCTTCAGTAGAAGGAAGTTTGAGATAGAGTCCATTTGGTATGGTTCTTGGTCCTCAGTAACAGCCTCAGTAACACAGAAATAAGGAACACTTCCCTTGCTTAAAAGAACATCATAGGGCGCCTGGGTGGCTCAGTGGGTTAAGCCTCTGCCTTCAGCTCAGGTCATGGTCTCAGGGTTCTGGGATCGAGTCCCACATCAGGCTCTCCGCTCAGCGGGGAACCTGCTTCCCCCCTCTCTGCCTGTCTCTCTGCCTCCTTGTGATCTCTCTCTGTCAAATAAATAAATAAATTATTTTTTAAAAAAAAAAGAACATCATAGAACATTTACAAAATCATGAACATTTACTGCTCAATATATATCAGATAACTTGTATAATGGTTCTGCAAACAGATAAGTTTTAGAATCAGAATTGAAATAAGAAGGAAACTATTTCTTTCTCTTTTCTCTTAAAGAATGTGTTTTAGCTTGAAGTAATTTTGCCTTACCACTATGGAGTGAAAATATACACATAGTTGTCAGAAACCATTGCTGTCTTTTAAACTGTACTTTCTAACAAAACTAAGTCATTAATCAAAACGCATCCCATCTCTAACAATATCATAACTAATAATGAGCAACTTTCTGCTTTTCCCAAGAATCAAAAGAAAAAGATGAAGACTCTGACACTGCTGGTGTGCATCTGTGCACTGAGTGCTTGCTTCTCAGTAAGTATCCACCCAAATAACTGCTATTCTTATATATCAATAACATTTAGTAAATATACCTATTTGAGACTTGAAAAGTATGCACAATTCCAATTTCCAAGACACTTAAAATATGTTGTTTTCTGTGAAACATAAGAAAACAGCTAATTAAAGCACAAGGAAATGATTCATTTCATTCATTTTAATATTTCCACAGCACTAACTTTATCATGGGTGTGATAAGACAGAGATGCAGAAAAATGGATCACATAGGGCCTCACTGGTGTAGAACATGGATTTCATTTTCAGTATATCCGGAAGCCTCAGGATGACTAGACCGTCCACAGTGGAAGGACTTGACTCTGGGTCCTAGGGAGAAAAGAGATTTTAGGTTACAAAAACTAAGAGAAACCAGGCAAGAAGCTAAGGCAGTGGTCCAGATAAAAGATGATGGTAACTTGCACTAAATATCAGCAATTAAAATATTAGGGTGGATTTAAGATTAGTTTGGTGATTAAGTCTACCATAACTTATGCTGCTTAGGTATATAGTGAAAAAAGGAATGAACTTTAGAGTTCTGTTTTAGACAAATTAAATGTGAAATGGCTCTTAGACTTCTACAACGAGATGTCAAGAGACAAGTGGATATATACTGTCTGGAGTTCAAAAAGAAGTTTAAGAGTAAAGTTTATATTTTAAAGCTACTGAAGCCATGGAACCTTATAAGATCACCTAGAGAAAAAAAGTAGGTAGTTTGGATATGGATAGGGAAAATGAAGGAAGCGCAAAAGGGGACAGGAAAGTACAGTATCCAAAACCAGGAAAAGATTACAAAAATGGACCCTATCTTTAAAATATTTAGGCTCTGGGACACCTGGGTGGCTCAGTTGGTTAGCATCTGCTTTCAGCTCAGGTCATGATCCCAGGGTCCTGGGACTGAGGCCGGCATTGGGCTTCCTGCTCAGCGGGGAGTTTGTTCTCCCTCTCCCTCTGCCGCTCTCCCTCCCTCTGCCCCTCTCCCACTCATGCATTCTCTCTGTCTCAAATAAATAAATAAATAATTTTTTTAAAAAACATTTAGGGTCTACTGGGGAGATAAAATTAAAATTAGTAGTGACTCAAGAGGATACATGATGTAATAAAGAACCATATTTATATCTAAGGCTATATACCTGTATGTACTTGTTCAGTTTTATTTTGACAAACTTGAAGAGAGGGTTAAGAAGTGACATGTAGATTTATTAAATGAGACTGAATAGCCTCAGAATACTATGACTATAAAAAATAGAGAAGGCAGGAGAACTTCTAAAGTAGACAGAATTACTCTTGGGTAATCTCCTATTCCCCACTCACCACATAATATCCATATCTTGGGCTTTGCCCAGACCCTAGCACTGATTTCCATGATTATAGCACAAAGTACACTCTAACAGTGCTCAGAAAATGTGGGCTTATGCTCATCATTTGAACATCCAGCTAAATCCTGAGCTATAATTTATCTATAGGGCCCCAATATGGAAACAGTAGTAAAAGTAAATGCCTCACAAAGCTGCTGAAGAAGAGTAAGAACCATGTGTATTTATAAACTATAAAACTGAGTACAGATGTAAAAAATCATGACTATAAAATTGTTATAATCTTTATTTATAAATGTAGATATATTCTCCTAAAATTTACTTAATCTCTTTGGGATTCAGTTCTTTCATCTTTATAATGAGAATAATAATAGTACTGACCTTTTGGTGTTGCTAAGAAATTAAGAAACTTTATTTTTTTTTAAGATTTTATTTATTCATTCAACAGAGAGAGATCACAAGTAGGCAGAGAGGCAGGCAGAGAGAGAGAGAGGAGGAAGCAGGCTCTCTGCCAAGCAGAGAGCCCAATGCAGGACTCGATCTCAGGACCCCGAGATCATGACCTGAGCCAAAGGCAGAGGCTTAACCCACTGAGCCACCCAGGCACCCAAGAAAATTTATATTTATAAACCACTTAAAATAGGGCCTGACACAAAGTATGTGCACAAAAAAGTATAAGGACTTTTTCACAAAGAGAAATGACAGATGTGAACAAGCAAATGAGGATATATTAAATATGCTCTTCCTGGCTTACCTATATTTATTATAACCACTTCCATCCTTCAATCTAAGCTCAAATCCTCAGAGGCATTTTCAACCCCCACTCAAACTTCCCTAATCCCAATTCTAATCAAAAGTTCTGTCAGAGTTATCCATAACTGCCAATAATAATGATTATTAGTCAATATATTTTAAGCAAACTAGTCAAACTGGTCATTTGATACATGTTGTCTGCTAAGGTAACATCAAAGTTAATAAGATTTTAATTAATTTATCTTCATCAAGAGATTGCAGATATTATTTTGGTCATCTAAATTAAAAGAGCTGAAACTTTTTCACATAACAAACACTTATAAATGTTAAGATTTTATTTGATGAGAAATTTGGTTTTTTTTTTAAATTTATTTGACGGAGAGAGAGATCACCAGTAGGCAGAGAGGCGGGCAGAGAGAGTGAGGAAGGGAAGCAGGCTCCCCACTTAGCAGAGAGCCCGATGCAGGGCTCGATCTCAGGACCCCAAGATCATGATCTGGGCCGAAGGCAGAGGCTTAACCCACTGAGCCACCCAAGTGCCCCGAAATTTGGCTTTTTTACTATCAATTCTATGAATCTGTTCATTCAGTAAATATCTAGTAGGTGCCTGTTATGAGCCAGACATAGTTTTAGGCATTGGGCACACAGAGATTAACAAAACAAAACCCCCGCCCTCATGAAGCCAGTCATCTGATTAAGGGAATGAACAGGAGTAACTATTTGAAATAGTTTGAAAGCAAAGAAGTCATAGAATTAGACTTCAGATCTGCAATTTAACTTAATTTGAATCACTTCAGAAATGAGTACACTGAGATCTAGTGGAATTAAGTGATTTGCCGAGAAAGTCACTCCGTATTAATGCCAGACACAGGACAGACCCAAACCTCTCCGATGGCCCGCTGCAGTGTGTTTCGAACATCCTCCTCTAAGATCTGGGAGTTCTTCACGCCATCCTCAAACACCACACAAAAAAGCAGAGACTGAGCTGGTGGAATTCAAGGCCCCCAGTCCTGCTTCAGTCAAAGCAATTATGTGATTATCTGGTTCACACTTTGAAACTTGAGGAAAAATTTGCTTAATAAGGTGACCTACTTATTTTATATTAGAAAAATATTGCCCTAGGGGCCCGTGGGTGGCTCAGTGGGTTAAAGCCTCTGCCTTTGGCTCAGGTCATGATTCCAGGGTCCTGGGATCGAGCCCCGCATCAGGCTCTCTGCTCTGCGGCAGGCCTGCTTCCTCATCTCTCTCTCTGCCTGCCTCTCTGCCTGCTTGTGATGTCTGTCAAATAAATAATAAATAAAATCTTAAAAAAAAAAAAAAAAGAAAAATATTGCCCTATAATAGATGTTTCTGATCAGAGAAGCATCCTGGGTTCAGAGTTGTAGATTCTGGAATTATATGCCCATTTACATGAGAGCTATGCAAAAATACCAGTTATGTGGATCATAAGCCAATATTTTAATATATGAATATTCACAGTTATGAACTGAAATGTCCTGGATAATTTAATTTTTTTAAAGAATTAGTACTTTCCAAAGTTATTTTTAAGGCTGTGTATATTAGTCTCTGAGGAAGTTATCTTAGCCAAAAAACTGCTAGTCTCTCAGAAGTTGTCACCTTTGCCTATGCCAAGCCTTATAGTGTGGGACTGGAATGATTTACCTATTAGGTGGTCTCAAAAGGGTTTATATGGAAGTTATCAGAAGATAAAAAATAACCTATACTTGCTTGGAACTCTGAGTATGCCCCCTTACCCTTATGTTATATTTATTTTCCCTAATTTAAATTAATATAACTGATCATTTAAAATTGAGTATGAGATGAAATGTAGGAAAAAAGAATATAGATAAATTGCAGTATGTTTAGAGATAAGATACTGAAACATTTGTGGTACTCTAACTCAAATAATGTCAGGAAGTAAGAATGTTAATGTTGCAGAATATAAGACCCAGATGACATGGTAAATATTTTCAAATTTTGAATGTCTCCAGGATCTTCTATGTGCTGCCAAAGTACAAAATTTGGACCAAGAATGAATACCTAAAAAAACCTAATCTCTCCTCTGTTAAGAATGGAACCCCCCCCCAAAAAAAAATCCATTTAGTATCAAGAAGAACTATGAGGCAACCTGTGAGATACGGTAGAGAATTCCTGATTAGTAAAAAGTTGTCAAGCATCGGCTGGAAAGCCATTCAGGTGTACTGGAAAAAAAGATCAAGTATTTGTTGGGGAACTGGGCTAAATTAGTGTTATTTTTAGATGTGAGTATCTTTGCAAAATCATGAAAGCTATAGGTCTTCTCCAGACAAAATGCATAAACTTGCAATATTTTCCTATAATTTTCTGTAATTATAATTTTTATAATGATACAGTTAAGGTAGTGGCCAGAGTGCCCCCTGGCTCAATTGGTAAAGCTTGTGACTCTTGAACTGGGGGTTGTGAGTTCAAGCCCCAAGCTGGGTGTAGAGCCTACTTTAAATAAGCTAAATATTAATGACCAAAGTTCTTTTTCCAATTTAAAAAAAGCTAAAATCTAAGTTTTCTTCAATGTGGAGGATATAAAGGTGAAGTGAGGTATTTGTTAAGTTGGTTGTTTAGGATTTTGTTGTTTTCTTTTTCTTCTTTTTTTTTTTTTTTTTTTGGATGATGGCAGATGTAAAAAGTGTGATTCAGAAAAGACTCCTTGATCTCAGCTGAATGACTTTGACAGAAGTTTCATGAGTCTAGAGTGCAGCAAACAGGGTACCCTTTTTGCTCAGTCCTCAGGCAGTAACCTGATTATTTTCTTTTTTTAAAAAAAAGATTTTATTTATTTATTTGATAGACAGAGATCACACAAGTAGGCAGAGAGGCAGGCAGAGAGGGGAGGGGAGAAGCAGGCTCCCGACAAGCAGAGAGCCCGATGTGGGACTCAATCCCAGGATGCTGGGATCATGACCCGAGCCAAAGGCAGTGGCTTAACCCACTGAGCCACCCAGGCATCCCCTGATTATTTTCTACAGAGAAAGAAGAGAGAAACTATAAACACAAAGGGCAGATCCAGTTAATCCTCCAAGCTTGAACCTACAGGAATGTATCCATTGTAGCTAGCTCAGAAATAAATGCTTGACAAAATGAAGCTCTCCAACAGCAATTTGCTCTTGAGATTTGGTGAAATTAGAATAATCATTCAACCCACTGCAATCCGGTTTCCATTCCCAAAACTCCACAAATATTGCCCATCCAACATTCTATAATAATCTCCTGGTTGATAAACCAATGGATGTTTTCAGTTCTTGCATTTTCTTTCTTTCCACAGCTCAGTGAAGGTCGAAAAAAGCCACGGAGAATACGTCACAAAAAGAATAATGTCCAACAACTTACATTAGACCGCCAATTCCTACTGCATCCAAAATTTCCACCCAACTGGAATCTATTAATTCAAAAGCATTTAATTTCTGGTCCACACAAATACCCAAAGCCTTTACATCCAAATAGGGGAAAGCCAAAGCCAAAACATCCCCCACCATCTAAGTGTCCTGTTAAAATTAACCCTGGGGGCAGTAATAACTCATCGGCTACCACTCCAATCCCATCTTTGAGTCCCACATCTCCAGGTGTGACTCCCCTTATTGCTACCACCATATCTGCAGGACAGAGTAACACGAGCTCCCCTGCAGCTATCCCATCACCACAACCTTCCCCAGCTTTGTTAAACACCACAAGTGCCCCACTGACATCTTCCCCAGCTCTCTCAAAGTCTACAGCTGCCCCGCCTACACCTTCCCTACCTACACCAGCACCAGAACCTTCCTCCGCTCCACTGGGCACCACAGCTGCCCAAAATACCACACCTACCCCTTCCCCAACCAGTTCTGCACCGGAAACTTCCAAAACTGCAGCTGCACCCACGATTGAAACTACTGATCTGGCCACCACTCAAAATACTACTGTTGAACAAACAACCCCACCTTCCAGCCAAAATGCAAATTCTCAATTCTGGCAATATATTTATGAGATACTAAAGTATATTTCTGGTGTTACACCAAAGAAATAGTACATGATACATTATGAAGTGTTCTATTGTCAGATATGATTTATGAGTGCAGAACTACCACCTTTACTTTACCACCAATCTCAAAGTGAAATTACAATATTCCTCAAATTTAAAGCACTATCACTAATCTTTTAATCTATTTACCTCACATGACTTATTAACGTGAAAAACAACCTTATCCCACAAAACAAGTGCCTAACTGTAATTTAAGATCACTTTGTGGAACCTACAGAGATAGCCTACTGAGGGGAGGGAAGATAATAGCTAAACAGAGAAAATTATATGGATCAGGAACTATTTATTTTTCCCTAAATGTTGCAAACCTTAAGGTCACTACTCTGTACCCCTAAGTGAGAACCCACCTGAATTGTCTAATCCCACAAATATAAAGGGATAAAATTAGGTCTCTCAAATAAACAAAAACATGTAAATCTAGATAGACCTATCATCGTGTTATTAGAGACAAAAGTTCTTTTAGCAATCATCTTAAATCTTTAAATCCAATCCTATTCCACAAAATGTGAACGAAGGAAGAGGAAAGTTGATGTGAAATGAAGATCTGAAGTGAGCGAAAACAAAATCTGGAAGCCAAGCACAAACCGGGTCTCTGGCACTACAAATCTGAGAGCACATAATTGTTCAGGCTTTACAATTGATATTTATTGTACTTGTAAGTTAATTTGGATCCAGTGTACTTCATTCTAGCCTCTGTAAAGCACAAGAAGACTTTTTGTGTATGTTCACATAGCTGTTGTCATATTTTAGTATGAATTCTATTAATCTTATCTTACTAATTCAATTAATTCACATTAATTCAATGTATTCAGCAGCAGAATATTTTCTAAAACTTTTAGCCATCTATTTAAGTGTGTTTTAAAGCAAACCAAACTACTGCCCTGATGTCACATTTGCAAAACTGTCTCTGAAATTAAACCCTGGTTCTAGTCAACAGAAGAATAAAAACTACCTACTTGGTATAGAGAGATAATGTTAATTTGGAATGTAGAGGTATTTTTACTTTGTGTTACTACTACTGAGAACTCTGATGATTTTATTTAGATTTTTTGTCAACTAATAAAGACTTCAAATGGCAATCTTTTTTTTCATTGTGCGTATCTGGAAGACCCTTATCACTGAAGAGTCGGAGAAGGGTGAAAATGAACATCTGCATTCTTGTCAACCCTGCCACTATTTAGCCAATGACCTGGGTAGGACACTCAATATCTCTGAACACTGGGGTTTTTTTTAATCTTTTAAACAAAGTGGTTGATTTACTTAGATTTACTTAATCTTTAGTCTTAATTTAAAAATACATTCCAATCCAAATGCTGTTCGCCTGATGCTTTCAGACCGACAATAAAAGACCCCCCATTTTTCTCACTTAATTTGTTCCTTCAGTCTTATTTCAGACTAGCTCTACTAATCTACATCTCAGAACGACCAGAAAGAGAAATAAAGAAAACAATTCAATTTACAATTGCATCATAAATGATAAAGTACCTAGGAATAAATTTAACAAGGAGGTAAAACAATGATACACTGAAAACTATAAGACACTGATGAAAGAAACTGAAGGAGACACAAATAAATGAAAAGATATACCCTGCTCATGGGTTGGGAAAATTAATATTGTTAAGATGTCTATCCTACCCAAAGCAATCTGCAGACTCAATGCAATCCTTGTCAAAATTCCAGTAGCATTTTTCACGGAAATAGAAAAAACAATCCTAAAATCTGTATGGAACCAAAAAAGACCCTGAAGATCCAACCAACCTTGAGAAAGAAAAACAAAGCTAGAGGCATCACACTTTCTGATTTCAAACTGTATTACAAAGTTATACTAATCAACAGTAGTGGCACAAAAACAGACACAAAAATCAACAAAACAAAAGAGAGAACCCAGAAATAAACACACACATATATGGTCAATTAACTTAGGACAAAGGAGCCAAGAATACACAATAGGGAAAGGATAGTCTTTTCAATAAACAGCATTGGAAGAACTGGATATCTATATGCAAAAAGAATCAACCTGGAGCACTATCTTACCCCATACACAAAAATCAACTAGGAATAGATTAAAGACAAACATAAGACCTGAGACCATAAAGCTCCTGGAAGAAAACATAGGCGGTAAGCTCTCTGACACTGCTCTTGGCAATAATTTTTTTGGATTTAATATCAAAAGCAAAAATAAACAAGTGATACTACATCAAATTAAAAAGCTGCAGAGGAAATGGAACCATCAACAAGTGAAAAGGCAACCTACGGCTGAGAGAAAATATTTACAAATCATATATGTGGTAAGGGGTTAATATCCAAAATACATAAAGAATTTATACAACTTAATAGAGACAAAAACAATCTGATTTAAAAATGGGCAGAGGAACTGAAAAGACATTTTTCTGAAAAAGACATAAAAATGATCAATGGGTACATAAAACTTGATCAACACAATTGATCATGAGGAAATGCAAATCAAAACCACAAATGAGATATCACATCACAACTGTTTGAATGGCTATTATCAAAAAGACAAAAAATAACAAGTGTTGCAGGGGGTATAAAGAAAAGGGAACTTTTGTGTACTGTTACAAGGAATGTAAATCGGTGCAGCCACTAGAAAAACAGTATGGAGGGTTCTCAAAAAATTTAAAATAGAGGGATGCCTGGATGGCTCAGTGGCTAAGTGTCAAATCCTCGACCTCAGCTCAGGTCTTGATCTTGGGATCATGAGTTCATGCCCACACTGGGCTCCACACCAAACATAGAGACTGCTTTAAAAAAAAATTAAAAGCAAAAATACCATATGATCCGGTAATTCCACTGCTAGATACTTATCCACAGAAAACAAAATCACTATCTTGGAAAATATCTGGTTAATCTTACAGTAGTATTGTTTTCCCCACTGATTTTAGTAACTCCAGTGTTTAGAATTTTTAAAACTTTGATGTTTCTCTGAAGTATCTGTGTTGGAGTCAATTATTACCATAAAACTTTTCAACATAAATTTGATGCTTCTCCTCATCTTAAAAAAATATATGGTTACTAGCCATTGATTAGAACAACAAAAAATTACCTAATGAGGCCCTTTGATTTGTGTCAGTATGGAAGAAATAAAATTTCCAAGGTCTGCATTCTTCCTAGGTAGAAGTCGGAGTATAAGTAGAGTTGGTTGTGTCTTAGGTGCCAGGGTGATATATATCCCATCCAAAGCAGCCCAGAGCCCAAAAAACTACAGGACTGAACATAAGCCACAGTCATATAGGAACACAAAGGGGTGAAGATGGGGAAACCAAGATCATTCAAAAGCACAAAGAGCAGAAGCAAAGGGTCCAGACCTAGTGAAAAAACAGAATGAAACAGATCCAGAGACAAGGAAAGAATGGGGCTGAGGTGCTCTGAAAAGTAAACTGACTCTTGTTTTTTTATGACCTTTTAGCATAAATGCATGAGTTGCTGCTGTGTAAAAAAATGAAGAAGACATATCCACATGACCTATTTATTCCTATTCTATACAAATAGAACACTCTTCCCAGATGCTTTGTTTTACTAATAAAACAGATCCCAGAAACTTTTTCAGTCTGTTGTGGTCTTTCATGAAAATGAAGATGAAATAAGGAAGTACATATTTACTATCTAAAAACATTTTGTGAGTTTGAGACAGTACAGTATGTAGTCTTTAGTACTGAGCATATCATCTCAGGTTCTAAACAGATTATAGCTCCTAAATTTTCATAACATTTCCAAGAACTTAGCCTGTTTTCATATTCAACAATTTAATTCCTTCCCCTCAACCTCTGTCCTCCCTGAGAGAATTCCAGCCAATTCTACAACTGACAGCCAGAGAAATATTCTCCTATAACTTCAACCAACAGGTGAAAAATTATATGAACTTCTTAAAGGGCCATCAGCAAAGAACAGTCCTTCTAAACTTATCCAAGTTGTATTATAAGACACATTTCCCAAATTAACCAGATCATATTATTGATGAGAACAAATGTCAACCTCTTCTTAATCTTCTTAAGCTATTTCTCCAGGATGTAACAAATTGTACCTCCTCTTGAAGTTGGAGATTATTTTTTAATTAATATATTTATTTGAGAGAGAGAGCACAAGAGAGTGAGAGAAAGAGCATGAGCAAAGAGAGGAGCAGAGGGAGAGAGAGAAGCACACTCCTCACAGAACAGGGAGCCCAACTCAGGGCTTGATTGCAGGACCTGAGTCGAAGGCAGATGCATAACTGACTGAGCCACCCAGGTGCCCCTTGAAGCAGGACATTCTGCACCCTGTTTGAAAGCTAGTGTGACTAATGTTGTTGGAACTGCTGGCAGGAGAAGAGAAAAAAAGAAAGAATTACGCTTTGATAATATAGAATTTCACCAGATACTTTTCAGAATACAATATGGCTGATATGTGTATTACCTTATAGCAAATATTATTCCCAATGGTGGAATGGTCTCCACATCATGCTTCAAGATTATACTAGATAAAAGACAAGGCTGGGCCTCAGACCCTGTACTAACAGTGTACAGAGTCTGGCCATGCCTCCTGTTGCCTCCCACCATCTCTGCCTGTCACTCCTCCCCAACAACTACACTGTATGTTGTCATGATCAGTTAAATGAAGTACAAGTCCATCTGGATTTGTGCCCTTGTTGAGAATGAGGAATATTTCAGATCACACGTTAAAAGTACAATGCAGGATGCTTCTGTGGCTTAGTTGTTAAGTGTCTGCCTTTGGCTCAGGTCATGGTCCCAGAGTCCTGGGATCAAGCCAGAATCAGGCTCCCTGCTCAGTGGGAAGCCTGATTCTCCCTCTCCCATTTCCCTGCTTGTGTTCTCTATCGCTGTCTCTCTCTCTGTCAAATAAATTAATAAAATCTGCCAAGAAAAAAATACAATGCAAAACTACCCTGTCTTGAGCTGAAAATTTTAAGTGACTAACTAGCCTAGCTAGCTTACAAGTATGAGTCTGTAATAGTCATGTTAAGCTGTTTCTGGCAAAACAACTTATAAGTGACAGCCAGCGACTTTTTCCCCCAGCCTTCCATCCTAGAACAGATAGCTACTAGTGTTCTGGTTCTTTTAAAACAAAGCCTTGAATTCAGAAATCTTTCTATTGGTATTTGCATTGCTTAAAGTGCTTTTATGGAGTGAATGCAAAGTTTAATGATAGCAAACTGTCTTCTCGGCTATAGCTTACGTTGTAATGAGGAATGGCTACCTCTAACACCTGCCCTCTACCGTATTCACAGGGCCTTGCTGCTCCTCTCTGAAGCCGTGGCACAGGAGGGGGGAAGAGTGACCCTCTGGCCCAGGGAAATAAGGAAAGTTTTTAAGCTTACACAATAGAATATTTTCCTCATGTCTAGCTTTAAGCTCAGAGGCATTAATACACACATACATACATACATACATACAAGAAACTGGCTACATACACCTGCACCATTAAAGGGCACTACCCAGGGGCGCCTGGGTGGCTCAGTGGGTTAAAGCCTCTGCCTTCAGCTCTGGTCATGATGCCAGGGTCCTGGGATCGAGCCCCGCAACGGGCTCTCTGCTCAGCAGGGAGCCTGCTTCCGTCCTCTCTGTCTCTGCCTGCCTCTCTGCCTACTTGTGATCTCTGTCTATCAAATAAATAAATAAAATCTTTAAAAATAAATAAATAAAGGACACTACCCAGCTTAATGCTTGATTTGCTCAAAGACACAGCATAGTGTAACAAAGATTACCAGCTTTAAAACCAGACCAACTCAAATTTGAAACCCAGCACTAGTCCTTCCTCTTCTGTGTGACTTTGGGCAAATTATGTAACCTCTTGGAATCTCGGTTTTCCCATCTAAGTAGCAAGTGCAAAATACATACATCGGAGGACTACTAAAAGATGAAGCAACGAGAAGGCAAAAACAGTACAGAAACTTTGCAAGACAGTTTGGCAGTTCCTTAAAAAGCTAAACATAGACTTAGCACATGATGCAGAAGTCCCGCTCCTAAGTATTTACCCAAAAGAGTTGACAACTTATGTCTATATAAAAATCTGCACATCAATGTTTATAGAAGCTTTAATCAAAATTGCCAAAATTTGGAAGCAGCCAAGATATGTTTCAATAATTGAATGGATAAACCAATTTTGGTACATCCATATGATGAGTACTAATTCAGTAATAAAAAGAAATCAATCACCAGTCATGAAAAGACATAGAGGAATCATAAGTGCATATTGCTAAGGAAAGAAAACCAGTCTGGAAAGACTACATTACTATATAATTCAGATTCTGTGACACACTGAAAAATACAAAACTCTGAAGACAGAAAAAAAGATCAATTGTTGCCAACAGTGGGGAGTGGGAGGCTGTGGGTGAAAAGAAAGGACAAGGGATTTTTAAGGCAGTGAAACTACTCTGTAGGATATTATAATGGAGGACACAAGGCATTTTTCATTTGCCAAAATCCTCAGAATGTACAATACAAAGAGCGAACCCTAAGGTAAACTATGGACTTTAATAAACAAATACATAAAATTTTCTAAAAAGATTAAGCAAGATGATGAACATAAAGTACGTAGCCTACTAACTAGCACATGCTAGGTGCTAATAAATGATAGGTTCTACTGGTTTTATTCTTTCTTTAAGTTTAATGTCATTTAGAACATAGATTCTGTTTACATAGTGATCTTTGGATACAGTTTGTTTGGATGCATTTCTGTTTCTGTTGGATTTGTTATTTAAAAATTTAATTGGTGGGGCAACTGGGTGGTACAGCCCATTAAGCATCTGTCTCCTGATTTTGGCTCAGGTCATGATCTCAGGGTCATGAGCTCAGCAGAAGCCTCTGTGCTCTGCTTGAGAGTCTGCTGGAGATTCTCTCTCCTTCTCCCTCTGCCCCTCCCACTCATGCATTCATGAGAGCTCTCTCTCTAAAATAAATAAATAATTTTTTTTTAAAAAATCTAATTGGTTACCAAAAGAGAATCAGCTCTCCTTTATTACTATGGATTGGTTCACAGAAATGTACTATTTTTTTCTCTACTGCTTATCCAATGTGAAGTTAGTAGTTTGTTGTCAAAACAAGGGTAAGGATGTAAGGAAAGGGGAACCCTCTTACACTGCTGATGGGAATGCAAACCAGTGCAGCCACTCTGGAAAACAGTATGGAGG